>PVJI01000384.1:0-274753 GCA_004026765.1 Micronycteris hirsuta
TGTCCCCTCCCCCCTCCCCCCTGGCCACTGTCAGACTGTTCTTACTTTCAATGTCTCTCCTTATGTTTTGCTTGCTTTCTGCTTTTGTTGATTATGTTCCAGTTAAAGGTGAGATCATATGGTATTTGTCCCTCACTGCCTGGCTTACTTCACTTAGTATAATGCTCTCCAGTTCCATCCATGCTGTTGCAAAGGGTATAAGCTCCTTCTTCCTCTCTGCTGTGTAGAATTCCATTGTGTAAATGTACCATAGTTTCTTGACCCATTCATTTGTAGATGGACACTTAGGTTGTTTCCAGCACTTGGCTATTGTTCATAGCAGCACAATTCACAATAGCCACTTCACCTTTCAAAGCAAGAGAACGGTGCCTTCAGGTGGAACTGCGGTGAGCTGGGCTGAGATCGTACAAAGGGCAAGTGCTGGGAGAGACAGCAGGAAAGGTGACTAAAGTGTCAGAAGCCCTGAAGTGACAGCTAGAAGGTCACTTAAAGGTCACAGACAAAAACATGCCTTCTGAAGCACATAAGTCTCTGTGGAAGGCAAGGGCTACTCTGCCTACTAACCGTGGCCAGAGAAAATGTGTATGGATCTGAGAGATAACATAGGCAAAAATGAACAGACCTTCCACATTATTATTTTTACTTTATTAGGGTGACACTGGTTAACAAAATTATACAGGTTTCAGGTGCACAATTCTGCAACACATCACTCGTACACTGTATTGTGTGTTCAGCATCCCAAGTCTAGTCTCCGTGCCCCCCCCACTTACCTCCCTGCACCTGCCTTCCCCTCTCCTCCCCTCCGACCCCCACCCCCAGGCAATCCCTGCCCTGTCTCCCTGCCCACAGGTTTTTCTCTTTTGCCCAATCCCTCCAACCTCCCCCACCTCTGATAGCTGTCAGCCTACTCTCTATCTACGAGTCTGTCTCTAATTTGCTTGTTAGTTAATTTTGATCATTAGATTACACATATGAGTAAAACCATATTTTTAGAAACAATAGTCCATCTCTATAACAGTCAAGAAAACAATAGTTAAAACCTGCCAGGCCAAACTGCCTCTTCCCCTGCGGAACTACTAATATCTACATTTTAATTATTCTAAAATGAACAACGAAAAGGATTAAATCCACCATCCATACCTAGACACAACAAAACATGATTGAAAAGAAGAGTAGATCATTCCTATAGATGTGGAGTCAACAAACTTCCCTCTAAAGGGCCATATGATAAAAATTAAAATGGAAATAATAAAAATGATCACAGGTATGAGTGAGAAACTGGCCAGAGGAGTCATTAAATCACAAAGGAAAACTAAAGCAATGAAAGAGAAGAATGTCACTATAAATAGGGCACATCGATGTGCCAAAAAAAAAATGACGACAAACTCTATAGTGTGCTATATTGTATACTGTTTATGTATTGTAAAATAAACATGTATGTGTGTTATATAGTATACTAAATTGCATATTACATTGTCTCGTACACTGTTAAATATTATATTGCACTATAGGATGTTATACAGTACAGTGCACTAGTGTATTTTAGGATAATAGTTTACTAGCATATATTGGTGAAGTTATTTGGACTCTAAAAACAGAGGAAAAAAGTTTTTCTAGTCCAATGGTCAGGTGACTTGACGGGGAAAGGAAATTGTCCTGCCATCGCATGCCGCATGCCAAACAACTCTCAACGCCAGGTGACAGTGCACCGTTTTCTCTAAGACAGTCGGTCAAACTTCACTTCTGGAATGCAGGTTATACACAGATACCTTTGAATTTACGGATCAGATAGACTCCTGGATTCTGTCTAGGCTGTGAAAAGGTAGAGAGAATATTGCTCCTACAGTAACAAATAAAAGCTGAAGAATGAACAGAATCATACATTTTCTTCAACTTGCCATGAAGCCAAGGTCACAGGGCAGTGACCAAATGTCAAGAAAAGCAGTGCCTTGAGGGACAAATGAGACTTGAGCACTCACCTGCAGGAGAAGGTGAAATGCAAGGCCTCCATAGGAGCAAAGCAGGAAGAATTCAGCTAAAATGTGTTTTAAATTGCCTAAGAGGCGAGTATGGGGTGAAGTGCGACTAGAACACCTTCGAGCCATACATCTCAGGGCAGTTGATATCCCACGGTGGGCATTTCCCCGTGGACCCACTCTTGCCCAAGAGAAAGACTGGGAACAGTGAAACAGAGAAAAGAACGCTTCGTTGCAGTTCTGGAGAGCGGTACCTACAGACTGAAAGCCTGTGTTGCCCCAAGGTTCCTGTGTTGAAACACGAACAAAATCTGACGGTGTTAAGTGGAATCTTGGGGAGATGGTTAGGTCACGAGGGTGGAGGCTTCATGCACGGGCTTAAGTGGCCTCACGTGATTTCCTTTCTCTCTGCCTCGGGAGCGTGCAATGGGAAGGCAGCTCTCCCCAGGGCAGGAGCTGCGCCCTCCCCAGCGCTGGATCTGTTGATGCCTTGGCCTGGACTCCCCAGCCTGCAGAAGTGTGAGAACTACATTTCTCTTTCTTAAGCCCCCAGTCTACGATGATGAGTTACAGAGGCCTCAGCTGACTAAGACAGTGATGCAGGCATTACTGCAGGAAAGGCAAGAAACACCACCCGGTCACTTGTCCCCTAAGGAACAAAAACTTAGGCCCCTGGGGGAAAGGCAACAAAACCTGAGGACATACACACAAGGACTCCCTGGACCAGTAGACGGGTAAAAATAATGGCTTCTGCTCTGGGGAGGTGCAGAAAGCATTCTGGACCCAAACAATTAATGATCTCCCATCACGGGAGGAGAAGCAGGAATGTTCAGAAAGCTCTGCCCCTGAACCAGGGGACAGAGGACCTAAGGCAGGGGCTTAGCCAGGAAAACAGAATCCCTCTGCCCCACGGCCAAGTCTACCGAGCACCAAGGAACCAGGAATATCTACTGCTGAGGGAGGAGAACGAACGAGCAACCAGGTTCTGGCACGAGGGAAAAGGCAAGACCTAAAGTTGTTGCTGGAGAAAAACACTGAGGAAAGACCCTCTGGAAATGGCACAGAGTCTAAGCACAAGGTAGGACTCGGGGAGTTTAAAGTTACTGGCATACTGAAGGCAGACACGGGGTGTTTAAAGTTATTGGCATACTGAAGGTGGACACGGGAGCAGCAAACTCCAAATCCGCATCTACCGCTGACTAGATGAATTCAACACCTACCCCTACACCAAGAAGAACATGACAAAAAATAGGTAAATAAGCATGCCTATTTCCAGATGTAAATAATACTTTCCATAGACTCTAATATGCTCTTATATACACTATGAACATCAATCCAATTATAAGATTTAAAAAATGTTTCCAATTGAAAAAACAATCAACAGAATCTGACACAGAGATGATATTAATAGATGTTAGAACTATCGTAAGAAAATTCAAAAAAACTATATGAACAATACGTTTATAGTGGAAAAGGGAGAAATCACGCACGAACACATGGGGCATTTTAGAAGAGGGATAGAAACAAAAAGGAAGAGTTAAGAGGAAATGAAAATGTGTCTTTGTTACTTCTTGCTCTTGCAACAGTACAAAACTGGAGATGTCTGAGAACACAGATGTATTATTTTACTGTTCCACAAGTCAGATCCATCACGGGCCTCGCCTCACAGGGCTAAAATCAAGACGTCGGAAGGATGACATTCCTCTCTGGAGGTTCTAGGGAAAGAATACATGTTCCTGCCCTAACAGCTCTCGGAGCTTGGCTGCATCCTCGGCCCCACGCCCACTTTTCCCTTTCAAGTCCACAAAGGCCAGCTGAGGCTTTCGGACACTATGTCACTCTCACACTGAGGCTTCTATCCTTCTCCCCCTTATTGAAGGACCCTTGTGATTATACTCGACACACCAAGATAATCTAGGTTAATCTTTCTATCTTAAATTCAGTTTATTAACAACTCTAATTCCATCTGCAAAGGTAATCCCCATTTACCACATGCTATAGAATAGATTAAATTTTGTGTTTTTCCCCCTCAAATTTGTACATGGGAATCTTCAATCCCAGTAGGATGGTGTTAGGAAGTAGGACTTTTGGGAGGTAATTATGTCATAAGAATAAAAACCTCATGACTGGGACTGG
The DNA here is from genome assembly GCA_004026765.1 of Micronycteris hirsuta. NCBI lineage: Eukaryota > Metazoa > Chordata > Mammalia > Chiroptera > Phyllostomidae > Micronycteris > Micronycteris hirsuta. The sequence continues at coordinate 4,113 of PVJI01000384.1, forward strand.
TGCCCTTATTCAGGAGAGCCCATGGGACTGTCCTTTCCCTTCCAACATGTAAGGACACAGGGAGGAGACAACTATCTACATGACCAGGAAGCTTGTCCCCGCCAGATACTGAGTCTGCCAGTGACTTGATCTTGGATTTCCCTGCCTCCAGAATTGTGAAAAATGCATTCTTGTTGTTTTTAATCCACCCAGTCTTATAGCAGCTTGAACAGAATTAGACATGCTGTAACACAATATATTTGTAGGTTCCATACTTTAGGATGTGGCTATCTTTAGGGACCATTACTCTGCCGACCACATGGGGAATTCAAAAGAAACATGGTAAAAGAGATGAAGAATCCCTTTGACAAGTTCATCAGTAGATGTGACATAGCTGAAGGAAGCGTCTGTAAATCTGAAGATTATTCCATCAAAGTGACCCAGATCGAAACACTGATGGGACACCAGAGAGCATGCCTGTGGGGGGGGGCAGGGGAGGCAAGGTACATAGAGTATTCATAAGCCGTGGGACCTATCAAAAGGAGCAATGGCAAATGCAGACAGAAGAGAGATTGACTGGGCCAGAAGAAATACGTACAGAGATAGCATCTGAGAATTCTCCAAACATAATGAAAATACACAAATATGAATTTGAGAAATTTAGTTAACATCAAGCCAGATAAGTATGAGACGAGAAAGAAAAATATCCAAATACCTCATATCTCAATCACTGTTTGCCAAAGGGTAAAACATTTTACAGAGGCCCAGAGGAAAGAACGAAATCATAGCCTGTGCAGGCCAGATGACGATGTCACGGCACCTTTCCAGTGCTGACAGGAGAAACCGTCATTGTCCATGTAGAATTACAGACCCAGCCAATTACGTTTCAAAAATACAAAGCAAGTGAAGACTTTTTCAGACGAGCAAAACCAGAGAGTGCCCATAAATTAAACCTTCATTACAAGATAGCAAAAAGAAACTTCTTGAGGCAAAAGGAGTATAATATCTACCAAAAAAAAGGAGAGGATTCCCAGAAATGGTTACATGAAGGTATTTTTGAGACATATCTTATCTTCAACAGCTATAAAAAATTGACCGTATTAAATGAAATTGGCAAAAATAAATTATTGTTCAATAACATAAATCATAGTAAAATTATGAGAACAATAACAAAAAAGATGAAAGAGAAAAATAGCTCTTTCATTGAAAGGTGCTGATAAAACATGTAACCATACATTTGAACATAAAAAGTGGTTAATTAAACTTTTAAAGGATAACCCTAGGACAAATATTAAAATGAAAAAAAAAAGGATTTCCAGACAGGTATAAAAATAAGCTAATAGTGAAGATAAAATGAATTATTAAAAAATAGGGACTTCTGGACAAGATGGAGGCATACATAGATACACTTTGCCTCCTCGAACAACCAAAAGAAAAAAAACAACAATTTAAAAGCAAAAGACAACCACAACTGCCAGAAAATTGAACTGTATGGAAGACTGACAACCAAGGAGTTAAAGAAACATACATCCAGACCCGTAGGATGGGCAGAGACTGGCAGCTGGGCAGAGGGGACACATGGCAAGGTGGCAGCTAGAAGACTGGGGTAAATGAGGCAGCAGCTGGAGGAGCAGGTGGTCCCACATTTGTATGTGGATAAACCGGGAGGAACAACTGGGGAGCGAGACAGACCCTCAACCCAAGGTTCCAACATGGGAAATGAAGCCTCAAAACCTCTGACTGAAAAAACCTGTGGGGGTTGTGGCAGTAGGAGAAACTCCCAGCCTCATAGAAGAGTTTGTTGGAGAGACCCACGGGTCCTAGAACATACACAAACCCACTCACCCGGGAACCAGCACCAGAAGGGCCCAGTTTGCTTGTGGGTAGCAGGGGAAGTGACTGAAAGCCGGCCAAAAGCCAAGCAAGAGGCATTGTTCCCTTTTGGACCCCTCCTCCACATTCAGTGCCATAACACAGCCAGGTGGGTTTCCCTGCTCTGGTGAACACCTAAGGCTCTGCCCCTTACTACATAACAGGAGCACCGAGACAAAAAAATATGACCCAAATGGAAGAACAGATCAAAGCTCCAAACATAGGACTGAGTGATGAAGAGATAGCCAACCTATCAGATGCACAGTTCAAAACACTGGTAATCAGGATGCTCACAGAAATGGTTGAGTATGAGTGCAAAATAGAGAAAAAAGTGAAGGCTATGAAAAGTGAAACAAAGGAAAATGTACAACCAACACTGATGGGAAGGAAAACGGGACTCAAATCAATGGTTTGGACCAGGAGGAAGAAATAAGCATTCGACCAGAACAGAATGAAGATACAAGAATTCAAAAAAATGAGGAGAGGCTTAGGAACCTCTGGAATAAGCTTAAATGTTCCACCATCCAAATCATAGAGGTGCCAGAAGGAGAAGAGGAAGAGCAAGACATTGAAAACTTATTTGAAAATATAATGAAGGAGAACTTCTCCAGTCTGGCAAAGGAAATAGACTTCCAGGAAGTCCAGGAAGTCCAGGAAGCTCAAAACTCCCAAAGAAGTTAGACCCAGGGAAGCACACACCAAGGCACATCATCATTACATTACCCAAAATTAAAGAGAAGGAGAGAATCTTAAAAGCAGCAAGAGAAAAGGAGACAGTTACCTACAAAGGAGTTCCCATTAGACTAGCAGCTGATTTCTTGAAAGAAAACTTGCTAGCAAGAAGGGGCTTGGAAGAAGTATTCCAAGTCATGAAAGGTAAGGACCTACATCCAAGATGACTCTAGCCAGCAAAGCTATCATTTAGCATGGAAGGGCAGATAAAGTGCTTCCCAGATAAGGTCAAGTTAAAGGAGTTCATCATCATCAAGCCCTTATTATATGAAATGTTAAAGGGACTTACCTAAGAAAAAGAAGATAAAAAATAGGAACAGTAAAATGAAAACAACCCATAACTATCAACAACCAAAACTAAGAAAAACAAAACCAAAAATGAACTAAGCAAACAACTAGAACATGAAGAGATTCATAGAAATGGAGATCACATGGAGGGTTATCAGCAGGGAGGCGGCGAGGAGAGGATGGGGAAAAAGGTACAGGGAATAAAAAGCATAAACGGTAGGTAGAAAATAGACAGGGAGTTAAGAATAGTATAGGAAATGGAGAAGCCAAAGAACTTATGTGTACGACCCACAGACATGGACTAAGGTGGGGGAGTGCTGGTGGGAGGGGGAGTAGAGGGCAGAGGGGAATAAAGGGGAGAAAAAATGGGACAACTGTAATAGCATAATCAAAATATATTTTAAAAAGTGCTCTCTGTTTCTTTCAGCCAGAAGTCATCCTACATGATGAAGTTATGACGAATGAAATGTGGAAAGAAGTAAAAGAATGGACTTTATCTCCCTGGGTTGATCACAGAAGCAGCAGAGAGTAAACCTCTGAAGTCTGTAAGACAAGCTTGCACGCCGTTTGTGAGTTTCCCACGTAGACTCTGAGCCCTTACTCTATTGATGCTTGTATTCTCAGCACCAAGCATAGGTTCTGGCTTTTAGAATATACCTGGGAAATTAATGAACTATTACACTAAAAAATTTAACATCTTCAGGCTTTTCTCCTCATCTACGTGACATGTTCCTCTCTGGGATCCTCGTGTTTGAGAAAAAGCATGTCTGCTTTCTCCAGTTGGAGAATCATCTGTTATAGTGTGGTTCATTGACCCGCACTGTGTCATTACTCATTATTAAGTATTTCCAAGAGAGAGGTTACTAATGCAGATAAAATTTGATTTATCTGTCCAGAAATAAAAGAAGATAAGCCATAGTGGAACAATAAACAAAATATTCTTCCAAAAGATTCATAACACTAAAAAACCATTAAACTGACACATTTAAATTTCACATTAGAAACTGTAATAATAGCACTGAAAATATCTATCATCAAAGGTGATTTATTGAATAGAAGTTTACATGCAAATTCTGTATCATTATTTACACTAAAGGAGTAGTTACATTTATATGAAATCATTTTGGGAATCTTATTATTAAAATATATATAGACTGGCAGTACTGTATCTCAGAAATATAACTCTTGCCAGAAATGTATATTAAAATAGAATTCCCATAAGTTTCAAAACATTAGAAAAATATTTCTCAAACTTCGTTCGACTGTCTCTGAAATTCTTCGGAATAGCACTGAAGCTGTGAAACAATCCTCGAAGACAATAGACAAGGGAGCTGACCAAGGAAGGATAAGTTCGGAGATTTGGGGTCAACCTTGAGGACTTTGTAGTGGTTCGAGTCCACTTACTATTTTTTTAGTTGGGACATTTTGTAAATTGGCTAGTGTGTTAGAACTCTTTTGTTGCGAGTTAACTGAAGCCCACACGGGGATCTTTTTGTGCCAGACCCACCTCTGTCAGCTTCGGAAAACGGGGTTGGGGGGTGGCTCTCAAAGAATGGGTGGTCTCACCTGTTTGAAGCCGTCTACCCAGTGCCTGGCCCACGGCAGACGACTCCCCGCAGCTTGTTCTAATGAGCACTGGTCTACCAATTTAGGAAAATTGTGGCTTTTATTTCTCTGTATATTATTGCGCCCTACTAATTATGGTTTGGAAAATTGCTCAGATTTACATTACCCCTAATTATATTAATAACGGAACCTGGACAATTACGGCAATCACTGAATGGTCCATTTTGAATGACCCGTTATGTAAATGAGTGGACTGTGGTAACAAGCATAAAAGAATCAAGGCATCGACAATTACTTTGTGCATCTATGCTAATAAACAGAGGTGTTTAAACAACTAGTTGGAGCACTTTGTCAGCAGGCATCTTTCTCCTTTTCCAGGTACAACAGCCTGTGGACAGAGAGGGGCCGCATGCTCCACCTGACACCCCCAGGGGAGGCCCACGTGGTGGCCTTTCAAACTCAGAGACCTAAAATAAACACACCGGATGTTCTGAAATGAGAACTTTCTAACTAAAAGCACTCATGGCAGGCAATCTTGTCCTAGGCCAGTATCTTTCATGACGAAGGTCCGTCTTTACCTGAACTGAGCTTGCCTGTTGTCCTTTTTGTATCTAAGATGATTTACCTTTGGAATGTCAGGGGCATCCCCTTTTTCCAGACCCTTCGGGGCACAATCTCCCACCAGAGCACAAGGTCTCGGAGCCCCTCACTGTCACCTTGTCCCCAGAACCCCATCTGTATGTGCTGTGAACGTTAACTGTTAAGTACCCTGTGCCCACCAATGTAAAAGACATGTCTCTTCATTTTACTCTTTATCCAATCCCAGAGGTCACCCCGCTTCGCTTTCTCCCCCTTCCCTAACCTATCACCAGTGGGTTTCATGTAACCCTCTCTTTAAGCCTCCTCCTTTGATTCCAATGGATAAAATAAGGTGAAAAACTGCCCTTCTATGAAGCATTTTCTCAGTCCATTGAGAGTTTGCTCCCTGGCCATTTTTGTCCGTTTGGCTCAAATAAACTCGTAAAACTGCTTACAGATTGGGGCGTTTCTTACTTGGACAAGCTTTAGAAGCTTAGCTATTACACTTTTTAATGACTTGAGAGCAAGGGCAGAGGTGATATATGAGCACACTGCGGTGTCTCGGGCACAGCAGAGAAGCTAGAGTGTTTCACCTTGACTTTGTTTGATGTGCAAATAGTGTTGGGTTTTTTAAAAATTTGATTAAAAGAAGAATCTTCTCCAAACACAGAAGGGTATCACTGTGGCCCCTAGAATGGAAAGCAAAATTTTCTATATAAGAGAACAATTTAGAAGATACTTGTATCAACAGCTAATGTCACCCCTCTCAAAGCAGAAAAAAAAAAATCTCCAGAGAAACCCAAAGGCATTGATAGAAGAAAGCGGTTCTAAGGTTCTCTGTGAAAGACCAGCGGGGGCTAGCTCAGGGGGCTAGCTCAGGACAGCAGGCCACCAGGACAGGAGACATTACCACATCAATGGTGTGCAAATGACTTTCCGGGAGGAGAGGCAGAGGGCTTAGAATTTGAATTAGGGCAGCTGCTCTTCCTCTGAGGAGGCTGGAAGGTCACTGGAGGCGGTAGTTCTGCTTGGACGGTTTTCTCCCAGTTTCCAGACCAGACCCGGAGGGGTTTCAGCTGTTAGCACCACAAACGCTTTCCTGGTGCCTTAGCTCCTAGTTCCCTTCCCCTCAGCCACAGCCATACAATAATGTCATTTTTGCCCTTTCCTATTATCTTAGGAGCTCCTCACAGCAAGCCCTTAAAATAAAAAGCAAGCTCGTAGTAATTTGTGTGCATTTCGCTAGTTGCCCGGGAAATAATGAGCAAACAGATCCTGACTTTAGAGACTTTTAAAAGGATCATAACTAGTACTTGCTTTATTTGGACTCTTAAAATCAAGAAAGCAACACACTATCTTTTAACTCCTGCCTCTTTTGTTTCAGTTTTGGGATGAATCTGTTCAGTAATTGCAACAAACGCAAAGATAGACCCAAATGTACTAGTGATTTTTTTATTGTATTTTTTTCCTTTACCATTTAGTTCCCTTATACTCCCCCCGCCCCTGCAGTCACCACCCTGTCGTCCATGTCCATGGGTCCTTCTCTCCTTTTTGCTCCATCCCTCCCCGCCCTTAGCTATCATTCTGCTCTCCATCTGTGAGTCTGTCCCCATTTTCCCTGTTAGTTCAGTTTGTTCCTTAGATTCCACACGTGAGTGAAATCATAAGGTATCTATTTTCCTCTGACTGGCTTATTTCACTCTCCAGGTGCATCCACGCTGTTGCAAAGGGTAAAACTTTCTTCTTCTTGACGCCCACGTGCATACGCGCGTGACCACACGTGACCGTACGCAGTGTTGCCAAAACAAGCCCAGCCTCTGCCGGCCTCTGTACCCGAGGACCGGTCGGCCCTGATGCTCCAACACGCGTGGCAGCAGCAAGCAAAGCTGCTGGTTGCTGTCAACAGGTTTCCTTCCAGGAAAGCAGTTTATTGGGGTCACTTCTCCAGAGCTCAAGTCCTGCTGCCACACTGTGGTAGAAACCGGGGCTCCAGGCTCTGTCCTTCTCTGTAAGTGAAGGTTATCGAGGCCACCGCGCATGCCTGGTCCAAGTCTCTCACACCACCATGGCCGAGCTGAAGAGTGGCAGAGAATCTGAGCCCCTTTAATAACAAGTTTGCCAACCCCTGCACAGCAGAGATGATTTTTTTTTACATTTCACGTTTTCATGAAATTACTCGAATTTTTGATTTGCATTTGAGCACTCATTGCGTCCCACGCTTTCTCCTTGGAACCCCAAGTCCGACGGGGATCTGAAGAGGCGGGTGACACAAAATGACCCTTTAATTGCTTTTCACCCTCTCTGGCACTGCTCAGTAAGCAACCGCAGTGGCTGCATCTTTTCACTTTTTCATTACACTCAATTAATTGCAATGATGTCTAATCTAGTCCTTAAAAAAAGCACAAGATGTTATCAAGTGAGTGAAAATTACAGTTTTTCCTAATTCTTCTTTTTCTTGGCACCTTCTGTGAATGTGTGTTACAAGTTTAATTGGTTAAATTACGCTGAACAAAAATCTGTGAGGGATATGGTAAATGCAATTCAAATTTAATCAGTGTATGTATGTAGGACGGATAGAATCCAGGTTTCTTCAAGCCAAATAAGCTCAAAATAACACTGGTGACCTGCTCAGGACACGGAAAGGTTTCCATGTGATATGGGTGATTAGATTCCCAGTTTACTGTGCGTAAATGAGAAAATAGATAATAGCGTGCTGATTAAATCATTCAATTCAACTACCCTGTGTAGCTCACGGAAGCATTAAAAATGGAACTGACTGTTGAATAATGTCATATATTTGGTGATCTTAGGGGACTTACATTTTTTTTTTTTTTACCTTATTGTATGCTTTGGTGAAAGTCATTAGCTTATCTACAGAGCAAGTAATTTTAAATATGTGACTTTCTAAATGATGAAGTTAAAATTTTACTTGTATTTACTTACATACTGATGATTGTAGAGACTCAAATTATATTTCCCATTTTGCCAACAAATTGAATTTAATCGTTTGTTGAATTTTATATTTTACAAATCAATGAAGCATGTATCCAAAATGCAAAATTCGTATTTTGAAAGCATAATCGTGAAGTTTTAGCATTTTTTAAGCATGACTTGAGTAATGAGGGAAGCAGAATATGTGACCTCCAAACGTGCCACTTTGGCATGTTGATCACATGGACGTGGAGGCAGCTGAGACCCCGCCTCTCCTCTAACTTCCTGGGAGGGTTAGGCCAGGGGCTTGGCTCCTGGAGGAATCTGGCCAGAGATAACTGGCCCTTCTATCTGAAGGGCCGATCTGCAAGGCAGGGCAAACGTCTATCACAGAGCATCTGCTCTTCTTAACGGCCTGTGAATTACCCTCCTCCCCTTGGAAGCCCCAGGCCCCGTTGCATTTCTTAGCTCCAGATGGCCTAGAAGCCTCAACTGCCTGGTGGGGACCCCAGGCATATGAAATTATATTTGATTTTCTCCTGTTACCCTGTTTCACGTAATTTCAATTTTTAGACCGGCCAGAAGAATCTAGACAAGTAAAGGAAAATTTTTCCTCTTCAACAGTAATAACTATTAGATAATTATTTTAAAAAATAAATGTTACCTTAAGGCAGGCATCAGCGCAGCTGAGATGTTGCTGATGCCTCCTTTCTATGCTAATGCCACGCCCACGAGGCAGCCATTGATAACAGTTTGGTTTATTTCTTCTACCACTTTGCCTAAACCAGTAGTGGTCAGAGGTTCACAGAATTCTGGGGTTTCCGGAGGCTTCTCCATGGTTGGCAAAGTCAAGACTAATTTTGTAAGGACACTGACATGTTAGGTGCCTGCCTGCTGTGTCGACTTTTGCAATGACGATGCAGGAGCCACCAGGGTGCAGGAGCCTGAGCCGGGCAGGGAAGGGGCAGCAGACTGAACCAGCAACCAAAGTCTTTCCAGAGCACTTTCCGTGGGAGCAGTTTTATGAAGAACATCCTTGTTGGGACAGTAAGTTAATTTTATCAAATTTCAAGCCTTAACTACCTGTCCCTTTAAATGTTCTGTTTGATGGAATGGGATGCGTAAAGCACCTCTGGTACACGCTGAAGTGCGATGCTTGCCTCCAGGAAAAGCACTTGTGTTACTGTTTCATTTGCAAATTAAACTACTTGCTTTTTTATTTAACATCATTTTTATCTGGGAGACTGACTGACTGATGTGATTATTTAGACATGAGTGTCTGGCACACGTTTTGTCAAAAATGAGAAAAATGAGCCTATTCCATATAAGAGAACAACTGAGGGCACTTGGTTTTAGAGATAATATCCAAGCTTTCATGTTAAATCCCAAATTCTGGGAAAAGCATACCCCATACTGTGCACTGGACAGCTTTTCAGCATTTAAAGACTTTCTGATAAGACTGGTGGTAATATTTATGCTCTGAATTCTTTGACACTAGATAATAAAATGTGGCAATTTTTGCGTGATTTGCATAAGTTAGTAAATCAGCTGGTTCCAAATGGTCATTGGGTGAGGTTGTGGAGTTACACACAAGTAAAACGTCCTTTGAAAATATCAGGGCAACTGATGGATTTTAGTGTTAACAGAGTAACTGATGTGATAAGGTGATGTGAAAAAGTCAAAGAAGAACATGTATCATAAAATATAACAGAGGAACCAGAGTAATAAGTAAGCAAATACATTTCTTCAATCTTAAATCAATTATTAAACACATCACATTTATTATTTTAAAAAAGACTTCAAGAAAGTCAGATAAGTTATGGGAATGAAAAGTAAACTAGCAGAAATGAGGAAATAAAGGAAGAGCGATACATAAACTCATTACAGAAGAATTAAATTTCATAAACATGCCAACAATACGGTAAAGTTAGAAAAAGTGATATGAAATGGCAATGAACATAAAAACCAGATGACCTGCAGTAAGGTGATTGGAGAGAAAAGAAGCTCACAGTTGGAGCACCAATGTGGCGTAAGGCGTAGAAAATGTTCCTGGAATAAATGACAACGAGCTGTAGGTAGAAGATGCCCAATCAGTCTCTTAGGAGAGAATGAGGCAGAGCAATGAGCACTAAGGAGTCCAGAGAATTCTGAACTCCATTGATAAAGAATGATACAAATAGCCCCTGACTGGTGTAGCTCAGTGGATTGAGCCCAGGCTGTGAACCAAGGGGTCGCTGGTTCAATTCCCAGTCAGGGCATGTGCCTGGGTGGCAGGCCAGGTCCCCAGTGGGGGCATGTGAGAGGCAACCACACATTGATGTTTCTCTGCCTCTCTTTCTCCATCCTTTCCTCCCTTTCTAAAAATAAATAAATGAAATCTTTTAAAAAAGGAATTATACAAATAAACATACAAAAATTCTCATAAAAACCATGATTAGGGAAATTTATACCAGTCAACTTATCCTTTAAATAAAAGGCAACATTTAAGAACTCAGCGAATATAATACCCATGAGCAATTTTAGAGGAAAAAAACCTCTCTGATCTGACATGCAGCCAAAGAAAACGTGAAATACAAATTAAGAACAACAACAAGAAATGTGGTAAAGGTGACTGTAACTGACAATTTAATTCATTTAAAAGTAAAATTAAAAGGCCTTCAGTTTATTTTTCAATTTAAATTCAAGTGGAATTATATTTGGTGCTTTTATTTGAAGACTCACATGTATTATTTTGTCAGTTTTGGAAAATTATTTCCTCTGTTGAACCTTTCAACTGCATGTAAGAGATCCATTCAGAGTAACAGTTGCGAAACGTTGACAGTGTTCATTTTCTAGGTGATATAATTTAGGAAAATAATTCTTTTTCCCCCCCATTTTTAAAACTCCTCTGTGTTGATTAGATTACTTTCATAATTGTTTTACTAAAAAGTGAGGTTCTTTTCAAAAAGAAACCTATTTCCTGGGAAGGTAGTTCTCATAAACTTCCTTGCTGTGTATGATGCCCCCCCTCTGGGGACAGCGTCCTTTACGACTGGAAAGCCTTCAGCTGTGAGACGGTCTCACTGCGAGACGGTCTCACTGCGAGACGGTCTCACTGCGAGACAGTCCTCAGTGAAGACTGCAGTAAGGGCTCCGCATCTGCAGGCATCTCCGCCTGGCAGATCGCCTGGTGTTTCAACATCATCTGAGCTTTGCTCAGGCCTCTGATACAGCTAATATTAATCCATATTTATATTAGATGGCATAGTATCTCTTACATTATATGGCATTAAATGACAGACATTGCCTTTAAGATTTTAAGTGAACTTATGAAAGCCTCAAAAAACGCACACAAGGTAAGTATGTCCATCATCCCCACCTTATATATGAAGAAACAGAGGCAAAATGATATTAAGTAACACAGATGTAACAACATACAGGTAACATCATGTGGCTAAGAAAATGGGCAAGTCAGGAGTCTGAACCAAGACAAACGATGATACAAGCCAAGATGTAGCCACTTCGATCATCTATATTATCCTGTGAGATACCTTAACAATTGCTTACGGATTTCTTGCTTTATAACAAACAATCTTGTTCTGGATTTCACTATTTTCAAGTCAAGGTGGCTTTACACCTGGGAACCCACACATAAATTCAAAGACGCACTGCGGGCAGCGTGACCGTGGTGGGGATATACCCTGGTCCAAGCCCGATGTTTCTCCTCCACGGTGGTTACTACTTGTGTGGGTAGCGTGGGAAGCTGTAGAAGCTCCCAGTGTCCAGACAACACCTGCGGCCATCGGAAAAGGTCGGGAAAGTGCCGGCACTTCTCTATGTGGCTGTCCTTTTGAGCTTTGAGGCTGCCAAGTACATTCTTTGAGCCAGTCGGTCAGTCGGCTGTCAATGAACAGTCTTGGATTACCTCGTTTGCCTGGGGCGACTTTAGGATCCAGGAAAAATAAGGATAAGTATGACTAACCTCATGAGCTTCCATTCTACTGCCCTCTTTTCTCGTACATATCGTTTTATCTCAGGTTAAACTATTTGACCTTCACAGACAAAAAGTAACTGTTGTAAAATCCATTAGGGTGAGCGATGTGTCTGAAGTCGGGGGCACAGAGTACGTCTAAGGACGTGTGACAAAAACTAATTTCAGCATCAGCATTTTATCAGAAAGTTGAAACTTGGACACAGATGTAGTTATTCGCCCAAAGACACACAGTGTTGACCCTTCAGTGTGGACACCAGCCTGATCTTCCTCGGGGAGTCTGTTCAAAAGTCACCCCAGCATTTCCACTGAGAAAAGATAAAGATCTAGATGGAAGTGGTGACAAGTAAGAGATGTCTATGCTCCCATGGGGGCCAGGGCCCATAGCCTCCCGCTGCCACTGCCATGAGCAATGGCTTCTAACGACTCCCAGTTACAATGTCCTGCCCTGAGAGCTTCCCTCGACTCAGGGCAGCTGCGTCTACTAGAGTTACAGTCCCCAGCCTTGCCCTGTGGCTGCCCACAGCCAGAGACAGGCTAGTAAAAGGGTGCCCATTGTTCCAGGGGTGCTACCGGTCCCTGTTTTCCTGGGACTGGAAAGTTTTCTGAGACATGGGTCTTTCCGTGGTAACGCCTTTGACTCAGGGAGGACTCCACAGTGAGCTTTGTTCTAGAAGCCCGCCCCTAACGAGAAGGGGGCTAGACTTACCCCAGGGCGCATCCCTCCCAGGCTCGGCCCCTCTTCCAGTCCTGCTTCAGCCCTAGTTCTGGGCGAAGCCCACAGAGTCCTAGAAGTTGTGCATGGACCCTCTTGGAAAGAAGCCATGTGTTAAGAAGCTCAGTCTAGTCTACTGAACGTCGAGAGACCATAGGAAGGACGAAGGCAGAGAGAAGGACACCCGAGGTGCCCAGACAAAGCCGTCGCACAGAGCGGACACCTGTCGGAGGCTGTCCTCCATGTGCCGTCACATATGGATACAGACGCTCTCTGCCTCCCGGATGCCCTCAATTAACTGCCGTGTCCGAAGATAACACCCAGCAGAGCCTAGTAACCCACCACTTCACAAGAAATTATAAAATATTATCATTTTGAGCCCTTAAATGTTGAGATAGTTTGTTTCATATAATACCCCAGAAATGGGCTGTGATCCCAGACCTCTGATGCCTGTGAGACTGGCCCCGGGACAAGCAAGAGACCTAGGCCGAAGGGGACACGGCAACTGCCACCCAAAAGCACCAAGGACCAATGAGGAATGCGAATGTGCTTGTCATTCACTGTGCAGCTGAGACAACCCATGCCTGTAGATGCATCATAATGTAGATAGTGCGTGTCCTCCAGCTTCATCCTTGTTCGTTCGGTTGGTTTTCAGAGTTGTTTCGCTATTCTAGTGTCTTTCCTTTTCTGTAAACTTTAAAGTTTGCTTGTCAGTTTGTATCCCCCAAAGGCATGATAGTATCTCGATTGGCATTGCAAGGAATTTATACCTCAAACTGGGGGGAAAATGACATCTTAATATTAAGTCTCAACATAGATAGATCATGGACAGAAGGATGGTTATAAAGTATTCTTCACTTTCTCCCCAAAATGTGTGGTACTGCTTAGCGTAGAGGTATTTGAAACTTCTGTCATACTTATCTGTAAGCAACTCATATTTTTATGCTATTGTAAGAGACTTTTAAAATTAAAGTTTCTACTTTTATTACTATTACACAGAAATGTAATTGTATTTTGTTTACAAAGGAGCTTCATGTATGACTATGGAAACACTTCTTAGGGATTTGAGAGAGATGTTCTTAGAAAATTCCCAGAAAGTAAAAAAAGTAAGAATAGCGCCAAGCATCTGTGTGAACGTGCAAAGCCCTTCTGTTTCCATTGTGAGCAGAGAGACAGGTCGCCACTATTCTTACATTTCCTTGTAACAGCTCCGAAGCGTAACCATTCCTAGCATAGAAACAGTCAACACGTAGCTCACATTTGATATTCAACCAAGTAAAGAATTCCTATTAGAGGCAGTTCAAGTCATGTTAGAAAAATCATGGTGTTGTCCAGTGTTCCACACAAAGTAAAGTAAAACAAAACAGAATAAAACCTTATTCCTGCCTTTTACTAAAAAGGTAGAAAAAGCTCAAGTTCCCCTAGTTGTAAGGACTGTAAATCATGGAAGAGATTTTCTAGGCTGGAGGTGCAATTGCTTTTCTTAGGAGGAACTTTCGAAGTAGACCAGTTGCCTGAGCGTTCAGAACAATTAAGGTGCAGGTGCGCACGCGCCTGCGGAGCCGAGTGAACAGAAGGAGCTGGGAGAGAATTCTTCTAGGGCCAGCAGTCCGGCTGTGGCGTTGGCTTGAACTTCCCTACAACTGTGGAGTTTTATAATAGAAAAGAAAATCCATTTGAATAATTCAAGGCAAAGTTGTGAGTCTACATCTGATCAACAAAGGAGACGTTGAATAACTAAGCCAACTTTAGATTGCAAACAAGAGAAAAAAAATAGGGCACAGCTAGTCTCTGGGAAAGTGTCATTTACAGGGAGACCTTTGCTGAGCCCCAGGGCCATGCTTAGTGCCCACAGAGGCATGTATTTTCAACCCAGCCCCTTAAACCAAGCAAAGGAACAACCGCCAAAGACAACCCAGGGGAGGAGAGGAGGTGTGAACACTGTCCTTCCAAGGACAGCAGCTGTTCACCACATTTGCAAAACCCACAGGCGGCCTGGAACAGGGCACAGCTGGAGTGTCGCTGGGAAGCAGTGGGAGTTTTCACTCAGGGGGCGAAGCATTTACAATGCAGAGGAAAACTGCTCCAGTGACCCCGGGGGAGCAGCCGCCAGCTTTCCCTTAATGAGGGCAATTTCACCAACAGGGAAGAAAAACCTCATCTGGCTACAGGTTTGAACTCATTTAAAAGTAGAAGGCAAACTTTGGCTTGATAGAATCAGCAAGCAGCTTCCACCCGGGGACAAGGCCCAGGGCCTCACCCCCTCTGCAGCAGGAGTCGTGGGGTGGGGGGGCAGGAGGCACTGGCCAGCTGGTGGTGAGGCCCTGGCCTCTGCTCCCTGGGTTCCAGAGTGGCAGGCTCCCCAGGAACGAATGCTTCCTGCTGAACAGAGCCAGGCTGTTAGGGATGGAAGAAGAGTTTCATTTTTCTCTTTTCCAAATGTATTTTACTTATTTTTATATTCAGTATTATTCTGTATTAGTTTGAGGTGTACAGCATAATAGGTAGACAATCACGTATTTCACAACGCGGTTCCCCTGATATTTCCAGTACCCACCTGCACCATGCATAGTTATTGCAATATTATTGACTATATTCCCCACGCAGTAGTTGGAATCAGGGATGCAGGAGGTATTTTCGAGATAAAACAAAATTCTCACAGTGTAAGATGCTCAACTGACACATAATTACCCCTTTCTAATGTTTCTGACTTAGAATTCAACAACTAATTTGAAACTCTAAATTTTGAAGTTTGTTATGCATCAACATACACAAAAATGGAATTTTGGAACGAGAATAAACTGCCAAAAACACTATTTGTTTCTTTGGAACAAGAAAAAAACGCTATTTATATTAAAGATTTTATTTCATAGATGGAGAACCCAAAGCACTGGAAGTTTAATAACCTATCACGTATGACTTGCATGTCAGATGCCGAATCAGTGTTTTGGCTTCTGAAATATAACCACCCACGTATGGGGGTGAGCAGGAGAAAAGCGGGTCTCGGCAGCCACAGTCGAGCTGGGGCACTCTATCAGAAGGCTGCAGAAGCCCAGTGTTTGGGGCAGGCTCAGGGTTCCACTCGTGTGAGGACTAGTTGGTCCATAAGGAAAGCTCCCTTCTCCCTACCCAAACTCATGTCCCGAGGGACTTGCCTGCAATTATCTGCTCTCGAGCGCCCCATTCCTGTGTGCTGGTAATATTCTAGGACAGAATTGGGCAACGTTTCTGAAAGGTCCTGGGAGGAATGATTTAGGCACTGGGGGGCCGAAGAGCCTCGGTCAGAACTCCTCGGTTCTGCCACTATAACATGAACGAAGCCACAAACAATCTAGCAACGAATGAGCACAGCCGTGTTCCAGAATCACTTGATTTATAAACGTGGAACTTTACATTTTATATCATTTTTGTGTGTAATGAATTATTCTTCTTTGGATTTTTTTCAGCCATTTTCATGTGTAAAACCGATTCCTAACTTGCAGGTTGCGTGACCACAGACGGTGTGAGGATGCAGGCCGTGGCTGCAGTCGTGACTCTTAGTCCAAGAGGCAGAGACTGTCACGTCAGTGAAAAACAAGAAAGATTCTGATTCAGAAGCGTAATGGAGTGGGCCTGGATGTGGAGACAGAGCTGAGTCTCTGGCAGGATGCTGGGCCTCCAGGGGGGATAGTTAAAGGGGTCCCAGGTCCCTTCCGAAGGATTTTCACATCCTACAGATGATGTGGCAAATGCTGTCCAGGGCAGCAGCTCCCTCCACGGGGGATGACTCCAAGGGAGGGTTCCTTGGAGCACCCAACCAGCTATTTCCAAGGCGTATACTAATGAGAGGGGGCCCAGAGCAGGGCAATACCCACGTGGGCAGGCTCCTCTCGGACCGGGAGTGTGGGGTCATGTTCAGGGAACATCACAGTGGAATCGGGACAAACTCTAGTTATGCCTCGAAGAGATACATTTCATTTACATGCCATTAAAAGGAAGAGATAAATTAGTGCAAACTCTTTATACTTAAGAGTTCCAGCTCTGTTCTAGTTGGAAATTTTATGATTCATCATATTTAGAGTGCTGGGGGGCTGAGGCAGGTGGTATAAGTGCTGAATTAAATTTCCTCAATTCAATTTTCTTTCTAACTTGAAAATTTCTCAAGTGCTGCACAACCTAATAGGACATTTAACCATCTTTGGTTTTCTCAGAAAATGCTCTTCTTTCCTCCTTTTTAACTCGATGACAGGGACCAATTAAATTAATGAGCCTCACAGAAGTATGTCCCTGGGCAAATGGCAGGCTGTGTTCCTGTTTGCATGGTGCAGTTTCAAATTGGAAGCCTCGGTGTGAAGTGCTTGTGTTGCACAGATCGCTCCATGGGCCACCGATGGCTACCACACTGTGTGTGTGTGTGTGTGTGTGTGTGTGTGTTACAGAATCACACTTGGTTTCCTGCTGCTGCTTGGTTTCATGCACCTATAGAAAGAGATTATGACTTATGAAAATATAACGCGCGCGAATGGTGTGAATAGTGAGTCACGACATTTAGCCAAATCTCTCTTTTTTATTTAACAGAGGAGTCTCTGGATGATCATCTTCTCTGCAATTAGTTACTTAATGGTGATGAGTCGAATTTTCCAAACGATCATAGAAATCTAAAATATGCTAAAAGCATGTCTGTTCACATTGCTCGAATACTTTAATACTTTGATAGTGGTCTAATTAAATGCTTATCATAATTTCTTTAATATTGTATTTTGACATACTGCTAATTAGTGAATAAAGTCAGAGTAAAATAGCAAAAGATTAATGATCTGAAAGAAGCCTTCATTTTTATTCTGGATAAAAAAATAAAATTAATGTATGCCCATTTGATAATCTTTTAAAATAGCACAGTGTTCTTGCCACCCGTAAGTACAAGTGCACAATACGTATCTAGGGCACTGGTTGAAGGACTATAATTATGGACCTATGACAAAAGCTTTTAACGAACAAAGTGAAAGTACTTAGAAATATGTCTGCATTCTCAGAATAAGTTAGTCCTAAGATAAATTGTCTTTAGGAGTACTTTGGCACTCAAAAATATTTAATATATAAATATACATTATATATATTTATCTTTTTTTTTGTTCCTTGAAAGATGTCTTTTCTCAAAAAGATTCTGTTACTGGGAAATAATCTCATACACTTATTAATTTTACAACTTGATTGAAAAATATATGTCGAGTAACTTTTTAAGCCACAGATGTCAGCTTTCATTTCTCCTGTAGACCCGGAGCCAGCCTCTGCAGGCCCCTGTGTTTTAAATATTTCCGGCTAGAACCGCCTTGGGCCAAGAGCTTTGTCTGATCAGCAGTGTGGGAGGAGACAGTAAGGGGAATCTATCCAAAATCCCACTCCGACACCATGTAGCTGCTATGGTGAATTCTCATCCCTTTCAGAAAATAATACTTGTGTTAAAACATAAAAATCCCAGAGACAAAGGGAGTACTTTAAAAATAAATTAGATTAGACAACTGATAATAAATATGCGCAGGTCGTGCATGCCTCAAATGGTAACATCCAGAGTTCAGCTTTTGGCAGAAAGATAGTAGGATGATCCAGAATTAACATCCCATCATTAGCATCTACAATTTGGACCAGATAGAGAACGTACTGTTTCAGACATTAAAAAACAGCAACTCTGACTGTGCTCCCTGAGAAAGGAAGCAGATGAGGGGAGCCCTTCGGTCACTCAAGGTTTCTGCCAAGAAGTCATCTCAGACGCAGCAGAGGAAGGGGGACCCCTGCAGGGTCTGCCAATCCTGCATCTGTGGAGAGACAGAAATCAGAGGTGGAAGAGACTCAGGAGTCTGGGATTTAGGAGGCAAATCTTAGAAAGAGAAAAAAAGAAAAGGGAAGAAAGAAAGGAAGAAAGAAAGAAAGAAAAAGAAAGAAACAGTCTTGCATTTGTATCTCTGTAACAACGTATTTTAAATACAAAATTTGAGTAAGTTCAATTTGTCAGTTTTTGTCTTTTAATGTCCACTTAAAAATATTCCTTTCCCCCAATCTCTTTGATTTTTCTCTATGTTTCTTCCAGAAATTCTAAGATGCCAAAGCAATTGAATGAGAAAAGAAGAATCTTTCAACAAATAATACTGCAAATGGACACGATTTACAGAAAAATAAACTCATACTTTACCACTCAGCTTTTTCAAAATTTAAACTAAATTTAACCATAGACTGAAATGTAAAACATAAAATTATGATTTCTTTATTGATAATATAAAATTATTTGTAATAAGTTAGATACAAAAATGTATCAAATATTTTTCTTATACTTTCTACTATAACAAAAACTTTATTCTTTTAATAACAACTTCATAGCAAATATTTAATTAATACCAACTTTAAACCTGGTACTGGGCAGAGAGTATTGAGAAAAAAAGAAAAGGTTTTTGTTTATATGGAGTTTATTATTTATGGAAGATAAATATTAATCAAATAACCAAACAGGTAAGTATAGCGACTGAAAACAGATCTATTGAAATTACATATGCATTTGCCCTTTGACAGAGCACACTCAAAAATGAACCCCAAAGATAGACTGACAATAACCAGAACTCTGCCTCCCATTGCATTGAAATAGTGGACTACAGTTGAACCAGCACTGCAGCAGATAATAGCTATAAAAGCTGGACATAAAAATATCCCATTACTTGGGAGGGTTAGAGGATAACTCAAAGTAGCCAGATACTGACATCACGCAGAGATCTTTCTTACTGTTTTCATACCCGCAGAGCATCCCAAGGCATCGCTCCCCCGCCAGTCTCCTTTTTATAAACTCATGTGTTCTTTCTCCTTTAGTCTTTGCCATAATGACAACAAAAATGCTGTAAAAGATAACCCTATATAAACATCTTTGAATTTTTTGCCTGAGAATCTTTAGGGGAAGTTATTTAATAATTCACCATTAAATATATGTTAGTTGTTTTTCATATATGACATTTATCAAATGGGAGAATGAATGTTGAATTTTATCAAGTGATTTTTTTGTGCACCTATTAAGAAAAATAGCTCTAAGAGAATGTTATTAAAATTTTAATTTAAGTTCAAAAGTAGATAAAGAATTATCTAGTTAAAATTTTTTAAAGATTTTATTTATTTATTTTTTACAGAGAGGAAGGGAAGGAGAAAGAGAGGGAGACAAACATCAATGTGTGGTTGCCTCTCACACACCCCCTACTGGGGACCTGGCCCGCAACCCAGACACGTGCCCTGACTGGGAATTGAACAGGTGACCCTTTTGTTTGCAGACCAGTGATCAGTCCACTGAGCCACACCATCCAAGGCTAAAATATTTGATAATTAAGTTATGGTCATATAAAAATGTCTTTGATTTTATAAAATACACACTAACATTTTTGGATAAATATACAATTTATAAATCTTAGATTTCATTCAATATCTTAATGTCATGGTAATATTAATATTGCTATTCTTGAAACACTTATTTTATGATAAAACAAATGTACAATTGGTAATATTTATAGAAACAAAGATTTGCCAGGTAATAGAAAACGGATAAAAATATAAATACAAAGTAACTAAAGATCTTAATACAGGACTGGAAAAACTAGTTTGAAGTCATAAACTGCTTGTTATTAAAATGTGTATTGCAAGACATAAAAGTAATGACAACCCATCAAACACTTCTAGCACCCGCATCATGATCTCCAAGTGACATTTCTCATTAGAAGGAGTGATGCGTGCAATGAATGATTAATGGGCTCATGTGAAAGAGAGAAAAAAACATAGTAACCCTGACTCCAAGTGGGAGAAGGTGACACAATTTGAACGTGAACAATGCCCGTCATTGCAGGTTGTAAGGGCAATAATTTGTTACTCAAGGAAATTGATAAAAGCAAAAAATGAAACCTTTAACTCATCTTTACAGTGTAAACTTGTCTTCAGGATAACCAAATTGTAGGTAAGGACATGCTTTTCTTTTTGGGAAAAACTTTGATTAATGAACACAAAAGGATTGGCAGTATTAGAAAATCATCATTTTGCAACCACTAATGACAAAATGGCCCAGGGAGCAATTTCACTGAACGTGAAAACTATTAGCCACTTCTGCAAAGAGGACATACAGCAGGCCCAGAGACATATGGAAGGATGTTCAGCATCACTAGCCATCAGAGAAATGCAAATCAAAACCACAATGAGATACCACCTTACACCAGTCAGAATGGCCAACATTAACAAATCAACAAACAAGAAGTGCTGGTGAGGTTGTGGAGAAAAGGGAACCCTAGTGCACTGCTGGTGGGAATGCAGACTGGTTCAGCCACTGTGGAAAACAGTATGGAATTCCCTCAAAAAACTAAAAATGGAACTGCCTTTTTACCTAGTGATTCCACTGCTGGGATTATACCCTAAGAATCCTGAAAAAAACAATTCAAAAGAACCTGTGCACCCCAATGTTCACAGTAGCACAGTTTACAATAGCCAAGTGCTGGAAACAGCCTAATTGCCCATCAGTAAATGAGCGGATCAAAAAACTGTGGTACATTTACACAATGGAATTCTACGCAGCAGAAAGAGACAAGGGACTCCTGACTTTTGCAACAGTATGATTGCACCTGGAGACTATTATGCTAAGTGAAACAAGCCAGGCAATGAAAGACTAATACCATCATGACCTCACCTTTAAGAGGAATCTAATGAACAAAATAAACCAACGAAGAAAACAGAAGCAGAGGCAGGGAAACAAGGAACAGACCGACAGTGAGCAGAGGGGTGGGGGTAGAGGGATCAGGGTGGAAAGAAGGGGAAGGACTAGTCAAGGAACACGGATGGATGACCCACGCACATGGACAGCAGGGTGGGGACTGACTGTGGGAGTGAGGAGTGGGCTGCGTGGGCGAGGGCAGAGAGGGAATAATGGGGACAACTGAAGTAGAATAACAAAATATTAAAATAAAAGATAGAAACTATAAAATAAACAGACTGACTCCACCTGAACCTAATAATCTCAAATTGCAATCAACCAGATTTTATGAACTAAGGATGAGGTACAGCAGAAAGTACCTCTGAAATACTCTTGCCTAAAAAATTGACATAAGTTTAAAAAATACTATGAGGAAGCAATTGGTCAAGTCAACAGAATAAATTATTTCGTTTTTCTGACAAAACAAACCTTTTTTTTAAAAAAAAAAAGAAAGCACAGAAACATAAAATTTAAAACAAAAATAACTTACGTGATTTTAACATCAGGTGTAATATTTAAAACCATTTTGGATCCTGATTCAAACAACCAAACTATAAAAATATAATTTGAAGCAACTGGGGGTCATTGCATGTGGACTGGGGATTTGGAGTTTTTATTAATTTTTTAGGCAGTAATATCATGGTGGAGATTATATATGTAATTAGAAATGCACACTCTATAATGGAGTTTTAGAGAAGAAAAGACATGATTTTGTATAATTTGCTTTTGAAATACTAAAAAATGAGGTAGGGGGACAGACAAAATAAAACGAGCAAAAAGTTAAATGTTACTATTGCTGGAGTTGAGTAGATGGGAGTTTAATATATCGTTAACTCTGCTTTCTTATGTTCAAAGTTTTCTATAACTAAAGTAAGAAAATAAGTGCAGTTTAAGAAAAGCACTATTAATGGGAAAAAACATGACCTGGACTGGGAAGGTAAGGAGCAGGGAGACCTTGAGCTGAGCTCTGAATGGTGAGAAAATACTGGGCAGGGTTTAAGTTATAGCAAGATGACTGGAACGTTCCATGAAAAGGAACCAAGAAACGTAAAGATCCCAGGGGAGATGGGGGCACGGCGCTGTTAAAGAACAGAGAGAAGGTGTGAGTGGTTGGTTAGTTCCCATGCGTTGTCACTTCAGCCTAGAAGTGGACCACGCAGATACTCTAGTATGTCCACCTGCAAGCAGTTGAAGCCGCGGGAGCCACTAGGGAATTGCTGTGGCATGAAGAGCTATGGGTGAATGTCACCCCTGCCTGTGCTGCAGGAAGCCCATAACTACATCACGCAGGATCCCCACACGGCTGACGTGCTCCACACACGGCTGACGTGCTCCACGCACGCCCTGAGGTGTGATCGTAACCAAAGTGCCCTCCTGTGCTGAATTCTCCCCACTCTCTCTCTGCAGCACGAAGATCTGTCAGGAATTCGGAGCCCCATTTCTGAAATGGTCACTAGCCTAGCGGCCTCTTGGCACTGTGTACACAGTTGGTGTGAGACAGTCCTCGCTGTCCTGTGGAACCCCGGCTCTCCCCGCACAGCTGCTCCTCATTCTTGTTTCTTTGGAGAGCAGCACATCACTGCAGCTGCTTAAGCCAAGAGCCCACGGGAGTCTTCGACTCCTTCCCTTGTAGCCCACATCCACTCCCTCCAGCTGCTCTTACTTTTGTCTACTCTGCCCACGAAGCCCATCTTGAAATGCCTTCTCCACGCCCCACAGGCCCCATCCTTGGGTATGTGCAGAGATTAACACACCCCTGCTGGCGTCCCGCCTTTACTTCCCACAGCGAGTACGGAGTGGTGCTTTTCCAAAATGCCTGCTCACTGTGTCAGTCTCCAGAGTTAATCCTTTCAACAGCCTCACAGATAAACCACAGCAAATGATGAACACTCCCAAGGACCTCTGGCCAGACCCCTCGAGGTGAAGATCTGAGCGCTGTCTCTTGTCTACTTCTTGCGGTTCTCTATGTGATTCATGAATTTTTTTGTTGCTCTCTTTGGCAGCTTGGGGAATGCCTACTCCTTTTTAAAGAGTGGGGATTATTTTGGACAGGGAAGTGTCTCACATACATGAGGCCGAGACTCATATTCCGAATATTAACAACCTATACCACCCAGTTCTTTGTATTTCTTCAGCTTTAACGGTCTAAGTTCTGTAGGGATCGCTGTCTCCATGAATGGCTGAGTGAGGTGGCCACTGGTGGACAGTCACGGCCCCCTGGGCCATATGAGTCCATGCATTTGCCAGCTGCCGGGGCCACAGTCCCCCTCTGAGATCTGTGCCCTCTGCCCAGGCGAAGGTGGATACCCAGGGCCCAGGGCTGCACGGCGGGCCCCCTGCAGAGGATCCTGTGGCCAGGGAGGTGGCGAGGAAGTGAGCAGGTAGGAGCGAAGGGCTCTCTGAGCTGTCCTCTGTGCGGTTACCTGAACTGCACGACTAGGCCCCACCTCCCCGCGAGGCAACCTTCCACGGGTCCCATCCCGGGAGGCAGCTCTGTGCTTCCCTAGAAGGGCTGGGCAAGGGGACTGTTACTCTGCATTGCAGCCAGAGCTTTCTCTGCAGGCAGGCAGGACCCAAGGACAGACTTGAGGGGGAAGTGGGAGGTTGCGCTAAACCTCAGCTGCAAACTGAATTCTCATGCAGTTTACAGGAAGTCCTACATTTTTGGAGAACTGCGTACTTGCTCCAAGTGCTAACAAGCAGCTGCTGTGACCCTATTCCTCCACAGCATGGATTTGTTAGAGCCCAGGTGGCAGGAGTGTCCTCACCCCCAAATGGCAACAATCTCCACATGCACCTGTTTCCTGACTTCACGACAACTTCTGAATGCGGGCCAGGGTACATGCACCCACCTGGGTAAGGTGACACTTCCAGGGCTTGGATGAGCCTGGTGTGTGGGTAAGGTGTTCTGATATGACGCGAAGGACTGAGCCATATGTTTGTTTTGTCTGTTCTCGGGTAGTTTCCATTGCGCTTGCTGAATGTTCCTGCTGCAAGAGGAGGCTTCAGTCACCCTAACTTCCAGGTTACTGACCAACGCTGCTCCTGACCATCTGCAGCCTTGAGCACTATGCCGGATCTCGTGGGCCTCATTTGCCTCCAGATTAAAAGGAAGGTTTGAATGGACCCCTTCAGAGGAGGGGCCACAGACCCCCTGACAGCCCCCGCAACCTCCTATACACTCTAGACAAAAAACGCCGAAGGCAAACTCCACTCCCTGCTTTGCTATTTACCGCTGACTTAAAAACTGCTTCTGTGAGGACAGCCCTGCGGTTAGAAACACGCCCTGCTAGGCATACCAGGGCTCGGGGCCTCGGGAGTTTCCAGGGGCTGAGAAAGGATGTGGAAAGCTTCCTGGGAGCTGAGGTGACATCTGAGGAGTCACCTTCCCAGGCCAATTTCAGAGGCCATGACTCGAAGAACAGTCACCGGAGCTGCTCAAGGTGACAGGACCTGGGAGTGCGGCGGGTCATGAGCACGCCACCTGCAGGGGGAGGCTCCCTAGAGAACTGACCCTTAACATCACTGGACGGAGCTGAATTACAAGACAACAACTCCAGCACAGCGATGGAAAGAAATCTCCTTTCGATTGTTACGCCATGGATGAGGAAACAGACCACGAGAAAGGAGTATTCCCATGCCTCTCACACTGAGATCCCCAGAGTGCTTGAGTCCTACAAAATGGTAGTACATATTAACCCCCCCAAAAAGGGGGGGATTAGTGATGGAGTATGCTCAGGGAGTTCAGGCTAACCAAAATAATGAGTTTCTTCACTAAAGGAGTCACAGATCCTTTAATGGAGCCCTGTATAATAACTAACTCTCCAAGAGTGTGTGGTAGCCCAAACTAACTTCGCTTCAGAATAATGTTCCTTTCCATTACACCTGTTAGCATCTCACTGGACATTTGTGGTCGGTGCCGGTCAACCCGGGGAACGTGAGCATGGTGTCATGTATATTTCAATGCACACCAAGAAGTAAGCCCCAGGAATGGCTCCACTCCCCTGTGTGGCAGTAACACCCCCTAAAGCGGACTTCTGAATGCTTGCAGCCAGAGGAGAGAAAGGCCCTCATGTGTGCTTGGGCAGAGCTCGAGCTGGAGCAACTCCAGACCGCCATAGATTGCTCCCAAATTGCTGTAACTGAGGGAAAAGTTCAGAGGCATTTACGTCGGGTGCCTGGACGGCTCCTGCTCTGCAAGGAGCCAAGCAGCCCTGGGGGAAAGAGCCCCGCTTGCTGCTGGACAGACTGGCACGGAGTGGGGAGCAAAGACAACAGGACAACAGGACGGGACAGGACGAGGGGACATGGGACCCTTGGACCTGTGGGAATCCACCTGACAGTGTGGGGCTGGGCTGCTCAGAAAGCTCTTCGGGGCTCAGAAGGGGGTGCCTTCCTCCGCCTTCTGGAATGAATGCTGTTAACAGCATGCAGGAGAACAGCACCAAGGGGTATGTGGAGGGAGCAGGAAACCAGCCAGACCTGGGGAATCTGGGGACTCAAGGGGCTTTGCCACACTCCTTGGGTGAAGGCAGTCTTTGTGGTCCAGAGAGGGAATGAACCTGAGCTACCAGGAAGCAGGCAGCGTGGAGGCCGGCGGGAGGGCCACTTCTTCTGAGGGGTGTGGACGTCAGGTGTCTGCTGGACAGAAGCTCCTGGAAAATGGTTCCAGAAGTGAGTTGGAGTACAGTTAGTGGCCCCTGTGAATACCCAGATAGGAGTCCTGGCAGAGGACAGTGAGAATTGAGATGTCTCACTGGTATGAGGCTCACCCTGGTCACAGCAGAGACCCCCATTGAAGAGACGGGTCCTGGGCCAGACCCCCCAATGCTGAGCGAAGGAGATCCGGCCAGGCCCTGCTGAGGACACTTGGAAACGACTGGGTTTCGGATGAGCCAACAGATGTTTAGAGATTAGTGAACTTGCACACCTGGAGCTGCTCCTGCATCGGTGCTTCTTGGAGAGGGGGTCATTCCGATTTTCATCCCCTGTGATATTAGAATAGAAAAATTAAAACTTAGAAAGTTACCATTAACAATGGCCACAACATGTTTAAAGGAATCTGAAATAAATTTAAATACAAGCATTTTTAAAGGAAATTGGAACACTCCATTGAAATTCATTTTTAAGCACCTAATTAGAGACATACTGTATCATTGTGTATAAAGCCTATCATAAAAAACTGACTTCTTTCCAACTTGATTCATTAGCCAATAAAAATTTCCAACAGAGGATTTTGTCTAATTTAATAAGCTGAACAAATGGTCAGTGTTAGTGAGACATTCCTGAAGAAGAAAGGGGGAAACAGGAAATAGACAGAGCTTGCCCCTGTGGTTAGTGTGAAGAGCTATTTCCTTATGTTTTATTTTTTTAATACAAGAGAGAGAGAGATGAGAGAGAAACATCCGTTGGCTGCCTCCTGTATGTTCCCTGACCAGGGATAGAACCCGAAACATTTTGGGGTATGGGACTGTGCTCCAACCAACTGAGCTACCTGGCCAGGGTCTTTTCTTATGCTTTTAATTTTCATTTCTCTTTGTACTAAAAAGGTTGATAAAATATCCATAGTTTTAGTCTATATTTGTTTTTTCTCCTGTGAGATGCCTGCAAGTTGTTTGCCCTTTTCTCAACTAGGTGATTTTCTTTTTCTTCCTAATCCATAGAAATTCTGTTTTATATTCTGGATATTAATTTTTTTAGTTATAGTTCAGTAAATATTTTCTGCTAGCTAGTGGCTAATTCTCCACCCTTTTCCGTGGTATCTTTGGATTCACAAGTGTCTAGTGACATAGTAGAGTTGATCTTCTCTTTAAAGTTGGTGATTTTTGTGCCTTGTTTCAAAGTGGATTTTTTATTATTTTTATTGTTGAAATTATTACAGATGCCCCCCATTTGCCCTCCTTTACCTCCCTCCACTCAGCCTTCCCCACCACCACCCAGCCCTCCGCCACGTTGCTGTCTGTGCACATAGATTTGGCATCTATGCACATATGTTCTTCAGCAGCTCTCTTCCAGTTCCCCGGCCCCTGCCTCTCGGAGGGCTGTCAGTCCGTTCCACGTGTCCAGGCCTCTGGTACCATTTTGATCGTCTGTGTATTTTGTTCATCAGATTTCACAAAGGAGTGAGATCGGGTGGACTCTGTCATTCTCTGCCTGGCTCGTTTCACTCAGCACCAGGCGCTCCAGGCCTGTCCACTGTCTCCAGGGCAGAGTGCATTTTCACCACGCACGAGCACGAAGACGTTCTTTGGTGCTTTTGTACATGCTGAATTTTTTAAAATTTGATATTGGTGATGCATATGGAATTTGCTTTTGCTTATAGTATAAGGTGGAAATATAATTTCACTTTTCCTACGTGGGTAAATAATTTTTCCATCAATATTTTTTGCATGTCCACTGTGTCTGCACTGAAGTTTAGTGATACATCTAACAAACACCAATGTCCACAGGCACCTGCTCATTTGTGATAATCTTGTATTGCTTATTGTTTTTTAAATCCCTTTCTTTATTCCTTTTAAATATTTAAAAACTTATTATATATTTTTCTATCTGATAATCCCAGTATCTTGTCTGGGATTTGTTGTTTCTGTTTATTCTCA
Source organism: Micronycteris hirsuta (assembly GCA_004026765.1). Lineage (NCBI taxonomy): Eukaryota > Metazoa > Chordata > Mammalia > Chiroptera > Phyllostomidae > Micronycteris > Micronycteris hirsuta. Next base: position 32,081 of record PVJI01000384.1, read on the forward strand.
GCTCAGATTTGAAAATAGGTTTCTTTATTTTATTTGGTATGTTTACCTGTTGCAAACTAGTACGTTTGATTTGTCCTATTGATTGGTAAAAATAAAAGTGTTCTCAACTACTTTTGAAGAAATTTTATTTTAAGAAAATTCTGACATTGTAACTGAAACTTTTAGTAGATGTAAGAGTATAATCTGATCCAAAAGGGATATATTTTGCAGACTTACTTAATAAGTTTTCTTAAAACATTTACATATTTGATCTCAAAATTAGTAGAAGCATGAAGAGATGCTAATGCTACAAGGATAAGTGAAAACAAGAAAGCTGCCTCTCAGTGCTCCTGAAGCAACAAGAACCAACGGTTCATGTAAATTTTAGAAAATAATCCCTTTATGTTTTGCTCACCTATTTATTTCAGCCCATTTATTCATTTGTTTTGGATTCAGTTAAGACCCCAGTAAATCTGAACCCATTGCTGGCCATATTGAGTAAGTCTGAGAAACATTTGGAAATCTGTCTCTAAAGAAAAAAGTTCTCAAGATTCCAATGTGAAACAAAGTTGGCAAAATCTCAGAGACATAGATTAAATTTTGTATACAAAGATCCAGGGATTACAAACAGAGGTTTCAGTAGTTTAATAAAGTTTGAAACACAGGTTTGAACTAAAAGAAAAGATCTTAACTCATATTTAGTAGCATTTAAAGCACTAGAAAAATGAATTAGTCAAATCTTATAACCTGTCGTTGGCCAAACTGTCTGTAGAGAATAATTTGGGCATATTTCTATTTTATAAAATAAAAAATAGAGATAAGTAAGAGCAGAAAAGCTCTTAAGAAGGATAGTCTCTTCTTCCGACAGCCAGTTAGGGACCCGGCGGGGGCGGGGTGGGGGGTGGGGAGGGGGCGGGGCGGGGCGGTAGGATGTGTGCTCTACACAGACTGGCCACCCATCCTTCATTTAGAAAGGGTCAGACCTGGGAAGGAAAAGTTTCCCAGAAAGGGAAATTAATTTTCTACTTTGAATTAATATTTCTTGGCCTGGAGCCCTGAACGTTCTTGGAACTTCCATTACAATATTTAAATATTACACCAATAATTTTTCAACACCATGAGTTCTTTTAATAACATTTTCACTAATCATGTAGGAAAAATGGCGTGTATCTCTTTCAGATAAAATGTGCCCCGTGTGATGGCTTGGCTAAGCCAACCAAATGGAATGTAAGCCACATGTAAATCAAACCTGACTTGCATCATGGTCTTTCTGTGGAGAGGAAAATGGCAGAATTCAGTTCATCCACTTGAATTTTCTTTCAGAGTCAGTTCTCCATGCTGACACCGAGCATTTTCTAAGGGTGAAGGGATCGTTGCTGTGGCCTTCCCCACACAGGACTTCTCAAAGTTGTGGGAATTTCACACAGCGAGAGCACGGGTTCTGCTGACTTTTGGAGAAAGCAGCCTTTTGACTTCTATAGTCTCCATAAAGCCAATGAAATAGGAAAAGATGTCCTATATTGTCCCCAAAACCTTTTAATTAAATACAAGTCCCTTAGAAATTTGTTCCTTAAATAGCATCAACCATGAAGGTATAGGTCACCAATTTAGGGAAGAAATTTTCTTTTCTGTTTGTGTAACATCTGGGTGAAGAAAGAGGTGAGGATATTGAGGGGTAGGTAGACCAGAAGCTGTACTTGACATTGATTACCTCACTTTGGGTTGTGAAATATTAATGGAACTCTTTTGATATGAGAAGATGGCCTTAACAAAAAAAGAGAAGCTTTTCACAGTTTCTTTTTATTCCTCCAAAGTTTTTCTTTATAAAATAAAATTTTAAAAAGTAACTACTTGAGAAAATACATAAATCACGCATATCTATTTGTCGTAATCAATAAACTCAGTGGTGTGATGAACCCACAAGTGAGCAAGGAATTTTTTCTTTTAATCCCCATAAAGTCAGAAGTTTATGGATTGAACTACAGCAGCCGCAATTGAGAATCACTGATAGCATCACACAGGAAATAAGAATGAATATCTTCTGAGTAAGGTAAGATGGAGCATTTTCCAAGGCAGGACATAGTCAATAATTCCTTTTCAGCTTACCAAAGAAGAGGTTTCTGTACCCCCGCCCTGCCACCCGCAGGAACCAAGTGCAGGCGTTTGAGAAAAGCACGTTCTGATGGACAGGGTCGGAGTCCGGGCCCATCCGGGGGGTCAGTGCCGTTGCACACACAATCGGTCAAAAGAGCGAGGCAACAAAATGCCTCAAGCTATTGGAGTAAGGTTTGGGTTGTATAAATCTATTAACTTATTTTTAAGTAATGCATACTAATTGGAAGAGAAATTAGAATATACAGGTAAGTTAAATGTGAAAAAATCAATTTTTCGTACTATCACTTATTATAGCCACTGCTGATGTTTTTAGGTGTCTGCTTCCAGGTTTTTACATTCACCCACCAAGATAATTATCTACCTGGATATGCCTTCATCTCAAGCTGTACATTGGTCTATCAAAACATTTTTGTTTTTTTAGGCGTCTTGTATAACCTGCTTTTTCTATTTTAGAAATATTAATATGTAACACACAGCCACTGTTTTCTTTGAGATAAATGCATAACTTCCTCATCATTTTAAATTACTACATATTGTTCCACTTTATGGAATCTATGAATCTAGAGAAAAAGAGAGAGACAGACAGAAGGAGATGTGGTATACTGCACAGGTATATTACAGATATATTGTATATATAGATTTGTTTATATTTAAGAGTAATTTTTATTTTTCAAAGAGATAAGTGGGATTTGGAGAGTTCAGAACTTAGAAACTTTTAAGTTGAGTCAATAAACCAGATGAAGAAATGTTATTTTAAGAAAAAAAAATGTCATTCCAGGCTGAAAAGCTAGATTACTGTAAAAAAGGCATTGTAGTATGAATATTTCCATTTATACAGCAAGGCTTTTATTATGAAGTTAAAACACTAAAGTGCCAAAAAAGAAAAGCTTCTTGGTTTTTGCAACTAACTTTTTTTGCATATAATTTGAAACTCTATAGGTGCGGATATCTATATAACATATTTATCTTTACATCTCTCTATTGTTAAAAAATATCCATGAGTAGCAATATTAAGCCCCCAGAGCAGTACGTAGTAGTTAGTACAGGTTTTGGGGGCACAGAACAGTTTGTGAACTGGGAGCTCTCAAACCCACAGCCGGTGTGGAACTCAGGAGCACAGCACTACAGGATGGTTTACAACGTGGAAATAGGGACCTTCTTTAACCTCTACAGCGATTGCTTATTACAGTGGGGTTTTTAGATGGCAGGGATTGGTTAAAAGCGATTACCTTATACCATTTTTAGGAAGGTAACAAGTTTCTTTTATGATTATCAGAATCATTTACAAGAAACAACCAAGTTAAGTTTTGCTTATATTATGAAATAAACTAGATTTAATTTTGTTCACATGGCCCTAAACAGTTTTGTCTGTTTGGGGTATTTTCAAGCCTGGTCTCCATGGTATTTTATTTTAACACTATGCATCTACCTGTCCACACATCTATCTGTCTGTGTATTCTTTGTCATCTCTCTGTCTATCCACACACACGCTCTAACCCCCAGGTTGGAAACATCTCATTGGTTTTCTTCATTGATCTCTTGGTCTCCTCCTGCGTTGTTGGGCTTTGTCGCAGCGAGGTGGCTGAGCTCCAGGAGCAAGCGTCCGAAGGGAGTTAGGTGCGTGGAATTGTTATGACCTAGTCCCAGAGATCAAGTTGTGCCAGGTATGAGGTCCACTACTGTGCAAGGCAGTGACGAAGTCCAACCTAATTTCAAGGGAAGGAACTACGCGTCACCTGTTGTTGGGGAAGTGCAAGATCTCAGAAGCGCATGCAGCACATTTTTGCAAACGCTTCTGGGAAAACTCAATCTGCCACACACATCTTCTCATTGACTGGAGATTTAATGAAGGGCTGTCTTTTTGGCTCTAGAAAACAGAGAAGACCTTCATAGTTTTTCATAGTTTCTCTATGGCATGAATGAAGCCAGAAATTGGATGCTATCTCCTAAATGTATTTTTCTTATTGTTTAGAAAGTTATTTTCATTATGAAAAAATTACATTGTTACTTGAAATTTAGGAATGAAATGTAATGGTAACCTGGATTTTATTTTGGTAGCTTTTAGCTTTGTGTAGATGCTTAGAGATCACGGTTTTTAAATCTTCTGTTCAATGCCTGATTTGGTATCATGCACAGGCACCACAGTGTCTTTTAGATGTCTGAATCAGTTCTATTATTAATCAAGTGTTCTGTTATAATGTATATGTAACAATGATATGAATGGTGAGTGTACCCCTGCAACTCACAGGTTAATTACCTCCCTGGAAAAATAACACAGAAAATTAATGAGAGATTTATAGATCAGCTTTTCATGCTCTTGACTCTTGGGACAAAAGGATGGACTATGAAGACAAGAATTTCAGGCCAATGGCAAAGCATGTTTTGTATTCTTTTTTTTTCTTTTTTCTAAGATTTTATTTATTTATTTTTAGAGAGATGGGAAGGGAAGGAGAAAGAGAGGGAGAGAAACAGCAATGTATGGTTGCCTCTCACATGGCCCTCACTTGGGACCTGGCCTGCAACCCAGGCATGTGCCCTGACTGGGAATCGAACCAGGACCCTTTGGTTCCCAGCCCGTGCTCAATCCACTGAGCTGCACCAGCCAGGGCTGTTTTGTATTCTTATGGGATGTCCAACCTCCCTCAGCACTGAGCCTCTGAATGACCCCTACTCCTGACCCCTCCAACTGCTGTGTTCACTGAAGAACCTGACACTCTCCTGACAGATACTGAAGAACAAGATTTTTCAGAAGCACCTATATAGCTACCTTGCGGGTCTCTACTAGCCCCTAAATGGACTGTCTTCAAATAAAGACAGCATTTTTCAATAGCCCTTGTCTTATGCCCCTCCCAATTGAGCTGCTAAAGAAATACCCCTTGTGTGAAGTGAATTTCTTTCTTTACCAAGAGAAAATTATTCTTCTTCTTCTGAAATATCTGGCATTCTGACCCTGTACTATTACTCTGCACTCTAGTCAGTATCTTTGTCGAGAGAGAAGGAGTCTTTTTTCTTAAGCTGCTGCGGATGCTGACAATGACTGCCCGGCCATTTATTTCTGAGAAAGAGAGAGGTGATTACTGAGTGTTGCTTTACTTCTTAGAGAATTCCTAGCTTGTTGGAACTTGACAGATCTAACGAGCACTGTTCTATGCATGCTATCTATTTCTTATTGAAATGTGGGAGCTGTCAATTTCCCTTTTTGCTTCATTGCGTTTCTCCTCATTTGAAGGGTGCCGGGCTTGTGACATGCTGAACTAATCAAAGAAGCTGGTTATTTCTCAAACGCAATGTCTGTGGTCGATGTGGCTTTTTGACCTTTGTTTATTTCATTTTTTCCCTTCATTTGTTCTTCAGCATCCTGATGTTTTCCTCCTTTAAGTAATGATAAAATGATACCCAGCTCATGGAATAGACTGCTTTCGGAATACTCACAAGAAATGTGCTAATGCCTGATGGGCACTTTTGTTTTCCTGAGAATAATGAATCAGTTTTAATTTTGGAAACACTGTCTATACAATCGTGCTGCTGAAGGCAGCACAGTGAGATGTGTTGAAAACATGGGAGCCTGGGTTATAATGGAGAGGTGACTCAAAAACGTTAGAGAACACAGTGACTACAAATGTAGTAATAAAGGTAATGAATGTGAAAGTGCTATACAAATATCATCTTGCATGATGACAATAAAAATTAATAGTTTCCGTTAAGAAGCTCCCTCTCAAAGGAGACATTTGCCAGGAGGGGCATTTGCATATAAAATGGAAAGAGCTCTGAAGGAGCACATCCTATGTTCTCATTATTTTTCCATGAGAATGAAGCAACTATTGGCCCATAATGAGTGCTTTGAACAAGTGGGATGTAATAAGTTACAATCACAAAGCAATTTTTGAATTCCTCTCACCGGTCCTTGACTCTTTCTCGATGGAGTCACCTCAGGGATGAACGTTTGCATTTCTGGTCAGTCTCAGATAACAAGGGGTTCCCCAAGTGGAAGTCATGAAAGCTGTGACATTTCCCCAGTGAAATGACAATAATGAACACTCCAGCGTCATTGTTCACCAAGGCATCTTTCCTGCCCCCCGCGGACCCATTCCAGGCCAGAGCCCTGCAGGGCAAGAACAGGGAAGGCCAGCTTCCTCCCTCTTCCACACCCGGCTCTTCCTGCCTTCTACCCACCTGGCAGCCATAGCCTCTTCCAGGGTCAAGGTGGAACACAGAGGTAAAGTGCAAACATACATGACCTGCCTGTACTGTTGGAAGCTATTATAAGTGAATGTTCAAAGCTGACTCCTTCTCAGATAACCCCTGCTGCAAATGTGCAACTGTACCTCCCGCGGTGTGAATGCCACATCTCCTCTGGCTGACTCTCCCCTAGCCCCTCGATAGCTGTCGTCCTCTTCTTAGGATCGACAGTCAGTGCGGACACAGGTTGGACCATTGGACCTGCCATTGGTAGAAATGTAGATTATTCCCAGTGTTGCTATCTTTCCCCTGCAGTTACAAGGTGGCTAGCTGGCCAGCCTCTTGCTCTGAACGTGTCAAGGCATATTTAGATGTCCTCTCACCATGTCCACAAACTTCAGGAAACAAATAATGACCCCTGACTGGTCCGTTCTCCAAGGTCCTCTCGCTAGACTCGAGGTGAGGGAGGGAGGGGAAATCCCTGCCTTCCGCCCCCCCCCCCCCGCCCCCAGCATCTCAAGGCAGGGAGGGGCAGTGCCGCAGGACTTACTGAACTCTATGCAAAGAGCTCCCTGAGATTTTACAGAAGGCTCGGCCCGCTAGGCCCTCTCGACTAGTCAGTGCCATAAACACAGAATGGAGCCATTGGTGCAGATTTAACATCCAGTGAAATGTGGGCTCTGGGTTGACTGTGTTCAGACAAACCAGATAAAAAGAGCAGTTTTGAGATAACTGAAGACATGTAAACATAGTATGGCTTTAAGTGAAATGAAAACTTATTGAAATGGGAAGCTGGAGAGTGACTGAGAAGAGGCACAAAATACAATATGCCGTATGGCCTTACCTAAATTAAAAACTGCTTACATATGAGAAGAGTATATATCCATATAGTGTATATGGAGGTATTAAGAGTGGTAATCTCAGCATAGTGAAAATGTGTATTGCCAAATTTGCTGGTCCTTATTTTCTCATTCTCAGCAATGAATTTGAATAGCTTCTGTAAGGCAACAGTTTAGGAAAGAAGGAAATAAATTCTGTGTGACGAGAGTCTTCTTTCCTGATTTCCCCAACTTGGTAAATATTCATTTCTGGTGAGTTAGGGTCAAAGTTGAAAATAAGGATAGACTGGCTGGGCCTCATTCTCTTCGCCTAGTCCTCTGTCAGCAACCTCGCTCCTCATGGGGGATCGTGATGAAGTGGAATCGTCCCAGTACCCATCTCTTTGTTTCCTCTGTTTGTCAAAAACAAGGCAATCCATTTCCACTTCACCCTCCTATTGCGTACCTCGTTCACTCACTTGGAAAGAAAGGCACTTCCTGCTCCAGGCTTGGGCTGCTGTGAGCGCTCTCTCGGCCCACACGGGCGAGCCCAGATGAGTCAACCGCTTGTCTGTCTTGCCCAAATCCCATTGCTGAGCTTTAGCTGGAGAATAAAACCACCCAGTCATTTAGTTATTTGTGGTGAACAACGATGACAGTGTCAACTGACAACAGGAACATATAAATGCCCTCCACTTAAAGAAAAAAAAAAAGGACAAAGTTAAAGCAAAGCATATGACGTCTTCCCATTACAACAACAATAAAATCTGTGTTGTTTGCTATACAGCCTAGAAGGTTCTGTCTTCCCTTTGCGGGGCATGATCTTTGATGACTGAATCTTTCCTATGACTCATATTTGAGCTCAAAAGTCACATCCTCAAAGAGGATTTCATGACAACTCTGTCTACTGCTTACATACCAGTTTCTCTCTATCACCCTATTCTCTGTTCTCTTCACATTCCATCAGTACTGAGAATTACATCATCAGAAATTTGTTATCAATTTGTGACTGTTCTCATTGCTTTTGTTTTCTTTCATGCTAACCAAGGCCAAGACTTGGACTTCCTCCTGCTTCATGATACATTCCTCATATATATATTATTTGTCACATACTAGTTGCTTGATTTGTCAAATGAATGAATCATTGCCATAGATGCATGGGTTTAAATAAATATGCTGCCTGGTAATATCTTTAAATAGGTATTGAGTTCAGCCAAGAACTGAAGATAACAGAAGTTTGCTAAGACATGAAACTGCTAACAGTATTTGAAAATACTTTTAAAATAAAAAAATAAACAATGAAGTTTATTGTAGTGTGTTGAAAAAGATTAAAATTTGCCAACAGCTATTCTCATGAGTTTAATGGAAATAAGTTCATTTATGTTATAGTTAAGGGAATGTATATTGTTGGGGGTTTTAAAAAGATTTTATTTATTTTTAGAGAGAGGGGAAGGGAGGGAGAAAGAGAGGGAGAGAAGAGCAATGTATGGTTGCCTCTCACATGGCCCTCACTGGGGACCTGGCCCTCAACCCAGGCAGGTACCCTGATTGGGAATCGAACTGGTGACCATTTGGTTCCCAGCCCACGCTCAATCCACTGAGCTACACCAGCCAGGGCTGTGTATTGTTATAATGTCTCTGAAACTTTGGAAAATGTAACAGGATGTAAAATGTTCAGCAATCACTATTCTGGGACATCTTATGGAGAAAATATTGTAAGTGAAAATTGATATAGACAGAGTATATCCATGGCTACTTTCCCGTTAGTGGAAAATTTACATGTAGCTATCCTGTCAGTGGGAGATTTGTTTAAGGGAAACACGGTACGGACATCATAGAGAGTATGATGCAGCCATTGAAATGCTAAGGCACAAGAATTGACTACAGTTATTTCTGATGGTGGCATTTGAAGCAATGTTTTTTTTCTAATTTTTTCTCTGTACATTCTCCAATAATTCAACAATTTACATTTAACATTCCTACTTTTAAGCTAATAAAAACTTTACCACAAATCACACTGTTGTACTTTTGAGCTGCAGTGTGTTACACTAACTACAATATTTTAACGGGAGAATGCAGGGCTCAATGGCATGCAAAGCAATGAGGAGCCTTATTTTGTGACTTTTTAAAAATGTGGATGTAGCTTAAACCTTGAATTAATTGAATTTTAGGACTTAATCTGTGTGCATTCCTTAAGGCTAATATGAATTTTATGTCTGCTGTTCGTAGTTGTATTTCCTTCTGTGGTGCCTGTGGCAGGCTTAGCAACAAGTATAGATATCTCTTGTAGAAACCTCTGAACCCCTGTCTGGGTTTATGATACTATTTGTGTTGATTTGGGATTCTTTGGAATAGCTCTGCACCATAATTAGCTGGAATAAAAGATGAGCCATCGCACCGCACACACTGCAGAGATGAGGCTCTGTCTTTTCAGGGACAAGCCATCTACATTGCATTATGATTTGGGGAGAGCTATTTTGCTGCTAGCCTCGTATTTGGTTTCCAAACAAGAATATCTAATTTATGTCAGAAAGCCAGAGATTGTTTGCTCATATCTTTTTCTTGTGAATGACTTGAGTCCTGACATAGCGAATGAACATCAACATACAAGTGTTGACCCTGAGGTACCAAAATCCCACATTCAACCGGAGGTCTATAGCTAGCATGACTTAGACATTTTTTAAAAACATAAATAAAGGGTATTTAGTGTGAGTCACTGAGAAAATATATTGTTTAGTTTGCACGGCTGAAGGAAATGTGTTAGTATTTTTTGGTACATTTCCCAGAGGCACTATGTGGATATGCTACTTTATTGTGCTACATCGTGGTAGCTTATCCATATTAGGATGCTAGTTTTAATATAGTCCTCTCTTTAAGCATCAGGTGCTTTTATTGATATAGCTAGAGCCTTGCTTCCTCCTTCTTGTGTCAATGGATCAGGCACTGTGTACCTTAACACTGTGTTTTAACACTATCCGGCATAACCTACTCAAAATCGCTAGTCCTTACGTTCTTCCACTGTGACAAATGAGAAGACGTAAACTAAGCACTATAGCTGAGAACCAGCCAAAAAGGATATTAGTTACCTTTCCTATTTGTCCAACTGACCAAAATGGAGTAGTTTTAATGAACTCCCTACTCAGAAGGCTGCTGATGTTTTTCTCCTTTTCTTATTTTAAAATGGAATCTGTTTCCTTTCAGCCATTTTTCAGGCTTAGGTGACATTTCCTGAGAAAAACCTTTACTTGGCCTCGATGCTTCTTCAACTGTGCCATCGAATGTCTTTCATCTTTTGGAAATGCCAAGGAGAATAATAAGTTCTTCTATTCCCTCACTTAGATAACTCATATTCTCCTAGAGATGAAGTATAATGGTATTTCCTTACTGTATTCTATCAGAACTCTCTCAAAAATGGCCATTAGTCTGTAACACATTTCTTGTCACTTTCTTCTCCCCCTGGTTTATAAACACACACACTCACGCACGTACACACACACACACACCTTGGATTACTGAAGCATTCTCTTTTTATTTCTGCTCATTTGCCTCTCTGACTTGCCTTCTTTCTGTTCACCAACCCAAGGCACCCATCCTTCAAGCCCAAATTCCAGTAATTTGTTTTCAAATTCGGTTGTAATCACCCCTTTGTGAGACTCACACTTGAATATTGCCTGCTCCTCTCCTACATTTTTAAAATTTATTCACCATGGGCTGTACTTATTACCTCTTCATGCTGTGTTTCATGTATTTTATTTATTTTTCATTTCTATCGCCACTAGGCACATTTACCTATTTAGCCTTGTGTTAGTTCCGGTGATAGAAAGTTGAATATGAGTATTCCATCAGGATCCTCCTGGTAGGTTACATAATTCTCAAAATTACTACCTATCCCTGCTCCTTCCATGGTGTCTTACGGTCATCCACTAAGACAGTTCTATATATACAAGGAAAAAGACTCTCCATGATTACTTGCAGTTTATGTAAGAATAAAATTAAGCTCTCCTGACTACTATCAATTGCCTTTCATGGATGGACTTCCACATATCTGTACATGTTTTTTTAACAGATTCTGTATGTCAACCAAGACATTCTCTAGCAAACTGCATTGGAAAACATCACCCCCATCATCTCTATATTTATCTGGAAATAGACTGTCTTTCATCTCTCCATCCAACAGGTTTAACTTTTTAAAAAACTAATTCAAAGCTCACATTTGTCTATAAACAGACTTTATTACCATGAACAATATTGTTGGGAATTTGTCCTGCATAAGATACTGGCAAAACCATCCCCATGCACATGTAGTTGAGGTACTAGTAAACATTCTTATTAAAAATATAACCACACCATCATACCATGTGTTATTAGTAAGACCTGATATAGAGAAGTTGTTCCCAGCCTTCTGACCTCATGGTACATGTAGGAAAAAAATACTAATAGGGAACTTTGGTGAAAACAGAAAAGATTCCATGTGACCAGAGGTGACCAGCCTGGAATTCCAGCAACCCCCCCTGTAGCTGGCCACTCAAGGGTGGTGGAAATCAGTATCTCTTACACACCTACAACGATGCATGGCGGACTTCGCTACCTCCCGCTACTGGTGGGAAAGGTGCGGTGCCGGAGATCTCGGGAGAATCAGGCTCTTTCATTTTGGGAATTGTAAATTAGGATTTGAATGACCTAAAATTAGTTTTTGCTTTTTACCTTTTTAAATGGCATAGAAGGAGAAGAAACCCTCTTGTGTGCAAGTGTTTGGGGTAATTAAAAAGCAAAGTATGTTTGCAAAGAAGAGAGACATTTTCTGGAGTGGAGACGATTCAGTGCTGCTCATTTGTGTTTACTCATATCTTTTTATATTAAATGCTTTATTTTGTGCTTTCTTGGAATTTTTATATTTAACCTTTAGTCTTTAATTTGCATTTTTCAATATTGCATAAGGTTAGTATTTAGTACTATTTTTTCATTCCTTTTACCTCATTTACCCCTTTCTCAGCACCTCATAATTAATACATTACTGAGTATTTTCTACATTTACTGACCTGGAAGGAAGGCAGATAAAACATTGAACAAAGAAGACAAATGAAGTATTGAACATGGTTTTGGTAAATCTACAGAAAATAATTGAATGGATAATGAATGACAAATGAATAATGTTGCAAATGAGGTTTTTATTTGGAAATGCCAAGCTTTGCTGAGATCAAAAAAATTGTGGGTTTCAAAAAGAAAATGCTTGAAAGACTGCACAGAGCATTTATAAGACACAAGGCAAAAAAAATATATATATATATGTATACACACATACACACACACACACACACACACACACACATATGTAGCAATCATCATCCTACCCAAAGGGAAATTGAGTTCTAGCAACAGGAAGATAAAGGCAGGAGAGGCCATGCCTAAGATCTGGCCATGGCCTGGAGTCCAGAGACAGGATCCAGCTCCTCCCCTTCCTGGGCTCCTACTCACAGTCAGATAAACTCATGTCAAACATGGGCACAGCAGGATTTCTCATGCCTGTCTTGTAGGGGAGCCCTAGGCTTTACTGAAGCCGGGAGAGGAGGGTAGACTGCCGGCTTCCGGGGAAGTCGGGCCAGGACCATGGACAGCAACAGCAGACGCGAGGCCTTAAAGAAAGGTGAGCAAGCCCTTGGAGGCCGTCTGCTTCTGACACCCACAGAGATAGTTGGGATAATCTTTACTGCGAGACCGTCAGAAAGAAGAGAAGGTGGGCCGTGGATAAGAGCACACTTCCCAGATATAAGGAGGGTGATAACAGACAGGGGCCGGTGGAAGGAAGGCCTGTGTGAGTGTGGTGGGTAGGGTGACAATATGGGTGTGATAATTCATAGCTCTCATTTAAACATTTCACCTAAAATGTCACATGGTGTGCTTGAGTGTGACATTGTTACGTTACAGAATGACATGCTTATGGTTTTGAAATAAAAAGGGGGGCGTTATTTGTGCCGCACCCTGTAGCTCTGCTAGAAACACATCATTCCACGGGGAAGTGAGAACACTTGGTAAATCTGGGAAGAGGAATCCTGAATCTGATTGTTCATGCAAAAGAGTCTAATTTTAAAAGTGGAAATGGCTGAGTTACCCTGACTCATTACATTTTTCAACTATTCTATGAATAGGAGCTCATAAACTGAAATTAATTCATTTATAAACAAAAGGAGATTTAATGTATTCATTCATTATTTATAGCTATAACTTTTAAATCACTTATAATATACTTCAGATTCCATCCTCTTATGGAAAGATGCAGCTCTGAGAAGACATACTTAGGGTCATTGAAGAAAAATACAGGAGTTAAATGACCCAGGTTCAATTTTGAACTTCTCTATTCACTAGATTGTGACTTTTGTTGAGAATAGATTCTGTATGAGTTTGTATAAGCATGTCACATGAGCAGAAGCAGTGCTTTCTGTGTTCTGGACCTTTCTTAAAAAGACGTTTGTAGCCCTGGCTGGTGTAGCTCAGTGGACTGAGTGCGAGCCTGTGAACCAAAGGGTTGCCAGTTCGATTCCCAGTCAAGACTCATGCCTGGGTTGGGGGCAAGGTCCCCAGTGGGGCACAGGTGAGAGGCAACCATACATTGATGTTTCTCTCCCATTCTTTCTCCTTCCCTTCCCCTCTCTCTAAATAAATAAATAAAATCTTAAAAAAAAAGATGTTTGTAGAGTGAAGAACCATGAAAGACAGAGATAATGTCTTCCTCCAGAGCAAAGGACTGGCATGCACACCTCCTCTTGTAATAGATATTGGTTCCCCAAGTTCAGAGTTTCCCTCTGTGAAGCTGTAAACTGCATGTAAAGTAGTCACTTGCCTCTCTCCATTTCACTCCACTAGAACTGGGGTTTGGGGAAGTGGCACACAAATAAAAAAAAAAACACTGCTCTTCTGGCCACAGCCACTCCTGTGAAGAATGGAGCCCTTTGTCTCCGACCCATAAGTTTCATGTCTTCTGTGACCATCTGAGAAACACACACAGGATGATTTGTCAACACACATGACCCTGAGTCTCATTTTTCTTGTCTGTTAATAAAAATTGTGCTGTTTTTTACAGGATTATTGTAGAAAGGAAAGAAGATAATATAAAAAGCATAAAGCATACTTAGTAAGAGCTTGGACCCTAGATTCTAATGGCCTGAGTTTAAGGTATAACTCTACCATTTACCCCCAAAATGACTTTGGGAAAGTTATTTTATACCTCTGTGCTTCAAGCTACTCATAAGTAACATGTCAATTGGTAAAGACATTACCAACCTTATAGTGTCTGAGAACTAAATGTTCTGAAAATATTTCCTGGAATGTACTATACAATGCATTGGTGTTAGCTACAAGACATGGAACAAAGAAACTCGTACCTAGCTGCTTTGCACTAAATGGTATGATATGTTAAAGACATAGAGGCAGACAGATAAAAGATATAGATGAGAGAGAGAGAGAAATGCCTACATGAAAAGATAATGTCAGCTCAGAAAAATAAGGAGATCAGGTCCAGCCACAGATGCTTATGTAGAGGATACTGGGTGCTTGAATTACCCAATTTATTTTATATATATGCCTGTACAGTTCAGAAAAAAGTATTCTAGCACAAACAGAAGAACAGAAGAATCTGGAGCAAGTAGGGACGATAGTAGTTTGCAGCTACTATGTCTTTTTTGACTCCTTTCATTTCAGGTTCAATGCAAAGCACACAGTAGGTACTCAATAATGTTGTTGACTGACTGGAAAATTAGGGCTTTTAAATCATTACAATGTCTGGTGAATCTTTAAGATGGAACTTAATATGATTGACTTTGATGCGCATTGATTTTTTTCAAAGATCTTCCTAATCTACTGGCTGGTAACACAGCTCTCAGCGCTAGTTAAGGCCAAAGCACAGGGCTTCAAACAGTACTTTTTCAAATTCAAATGCACAATCGCTCTTTCCTCAGTCCATCGGATCCCGAGGTTCATGGGCACTTTCTGTGTTGCATTGATTTGACTCTAAAGATGTCCTTCAATCTTAGAGCTAGAATATCGCACTTTCTATAAAGAGGGCATTGCAGTCATTTTAGTTTTCCTGTAATCTTTTTTCATTTCTTTATCCTTTGTATCTCTATTTTTTGTTCCAGTTTTATGTTGGTAACCACAATGGACAAGTTCATTTTCTGGCCCCTATGAACATTATCAGGGATACATACCCTCCCCTAAATAAACCTAACCGTCTGCGTAGTTTTCCAAGAGAGTTGCATTTATTGAAAAGAAGCATACATGCATGTTAGTGGAGTGAAAAGGGAAGGATAGAGTCTTTATAATAAATTGCAAACTGATGGTAAGTTTAATAATCTAGAATAATTTAGAACACTGGGAGTAGAGACTTCTTATTTTTCATGTTTTCCTTTTAATTTGATTTTTTCGTTCATCTGCTTGGAGATTGGAAGGATCTGTATAATTCTAAGGACAATTTTCACCAGCAGGAAACATCATCACAGATGCCCAGGCCACCCAAGGGGCGTGAGATAGTTGTGTACGACCCCGCTGCCTCATCTGGCCGCTCCCGGCTGTACAGATGATGATGTCTGCAAGCCAGCCTCAGCCATGGGAATGGCACTAGCAGGATGACACATCTCTTCAAGGAGAAGCATGAAGCAGCCGACTGCATGGGAAGTGAGTGTGCCAGGCAAAACTAACATTTATAAAGCATACATGCTGGTGTAGCTTTGCTGCCTTAGGTCACAGGTTAATGGAAGATAGTTTTTGATGCTCTGGACACATCGTCAATTCTAGAGAATGACATTGAAAGGCATCGCTCTGTCCTTGAAGACTTAACACAAGCTGTATTTATTTATTTATTTTTACATAATCTTTAGAAACAATGAAGACCTTGTTGGCTGTAAGGAAAATGCCATTTTCTTCACTAATTCACCCTGGAATCTCCCTGTGCTACTAGCTGTCCTGACAAACTTAGCTCGGTGTATTCCTTGCTTTACACTGAGTGAAACGAGATTGCCATGAAGTGTCTTCCGTCCTGGTTTGCCCCACGTGGGGCCTCTGAGCAGCAGGGAAACAGAGAGGGTGCTGGGCGTGGAGAGCTCTTCTTAGCCGGCACACGTTGGTACTTTGCGCAGGAGACGATTTCATGGTGCAGCACTGGGCACTGTCCCGAACACTCTGGGGATGTCGGCATCCCCGGCCCTCACGGCCGCAACCGCGCAGAGCCTCTGGGGCTTTGCAACAGGCAGCGGATGGACGAGGTGCTCTCCTCTTTCCAAACCTTCCCCTCATGCTAGGGAGGGGTGCGGCACCTGGCAACACCCGCTAGGCCCTGGCTGCCTTCCCCTCGCAGTACCGAGGGCCCCTCCGTGCAGCATCCGCAGACGCAGCCCAGAGCAGGGGAAGGAGAGGACTTTTCTTCCAAAAGCCAGGTGGGAGCGAGTCCACGAGGATCAAGTCAATGTAGGTATTTATGGCCTTTTCATTTTTCAAAAATGCAATTTTTTCCTTAAGTTAAAACCGTGCCCTGCCATTTTAAGGCCTGGTTTTCAACCATGTACTTCCCACCAAAGGAGCAGATAGAAAGTGTTCAGGGCCCAGGGCCAAAGGGAAGTCCCAGGCCCCTTGTTCAAAAAACAGGGGAAAAGTGCAATTAAATGTGTTAAAATGTAAAGAGGTTGACTTAAAAATATTATAAAATACAATACAGCAATAGTGATACATGAATACAAGTCAGCAAAGCAATTTTGTGTTATTGTGTTATGTAACACACACACACACACAAAATACTTTATTAATGTGATGACCCTAATTGATGATAAGATTTTTCTGGCTCGCTTTCCTGCAGATACGTTTATTAGGCCATCAAGATTTATACTTTGGGCAACATCATGGAAACTCCAGGCAATCGCTACTTTTATTACCAGCATTTTACAAGGCCTTTAAAGAAATTGGGTATCTGACAGGTAATTGGTACTGATGATGAACAATGCATGCAAGACAGAGCTGGTTTTCCTCGAGGCCCCGGCATGCATGACACTTGTTTTCCGTTTACAGCGTGTCATCCGCTCACGAACCCGGGGACCCCCTTCTTCAGGCCGCACAGCTGGGTCTCTCCTGGCAGACGAGCTCACTTTCTGACCATCTGTGTGAGGAAGTCTTTCACACTGAATTGAAAACAGTATCAGTCACTTTTGCCAAATGCAAAACGACAAAGCATCATCAACAATTTTTAATTTTGAGAAGCCTTTTCCTGCTGTTGGAGCCATTACTGGGGCTGTTAAGAATATTTTGTAGGCTGTGACAGTATTGGGGTACATTTCTGATAAATGATCTCAACATATATTTTAGTTCATCTAGAGATGATTCTCACAGGACATTTTTCTCTGAAATGTTAATCCTTCATACAAATCATTTTCCTGGGAGTTTACATTTAAAGTGAATCAGGCAGTGGGGTGTTGGTACTGCCCTAAGGCCTTCCCTACCACTTGTCCCGTAACTTGTGACATTATGAATTGTGTGTGATTCAAAAGGCCTTTTTATGCATTCTATTGGTATATCATCACTTACAAAGGAAAACTAACTTTAGAATTGTCTTTTTTATTCATAATTGCTTCATCCAAAATTATCATATAGAAAGTGTTGTTTTCCATATAATGCAACAATGTTTTAAATTGATTTTATATTTCTAAGTCTGAGAACATTTGTTTCAAATAGTGTACCAGGTTTTGAAACCAGAAATTCTAAATTCTGAGTTCTAACACCTCCTTAATATCCCTCACTGAAGTGTCCAAGTATACACTTCCTTCTTCTTCGCTGACCATAGCACCCACCCCTGGAAAGGTACAATTCGGTGGTTTTTCGTGTATCTCCGAGGCTTTGCAGCCATCACCACCATCGACTGCTGGAGCCTTTTGTTCGTAATGTTCGTTTTCATTTCCATCAGTGTTTTCCCACTCTGCCCGCCCCCCACCCATCCCCACAGGCCACAGGCCCATTTTCTGTGTCCATTTATTTTAATGGGCTCACATGCTATGAAGCCATTTGTGTCTGGCTTCTTTCACTTAGCATAATGGTTTCAAGGTTTATCCATGTTGTGATGTGTGTAAATATTTCATTGTTTTTTATCACCGAATAATATGCCGTTGTTTAGCTATATCATATCTTGTTTACCCATTCGTGAGTTAATAGACACTTGGATTGTTTTCACTTTTTGGCTATTGTGAATGCAGAACTTTCTCTTTTTTTTTTTTTTGCATGAATATATTTTTATTCTGAAAAACCTAGCCATTATTGCTGGAATTAATTTTGTGAGATAGCAATTGGTATATGTACTTACATGACTCTTCAGTTGAACTTAGAAATGTTTTTCATTTTTGAAACATCTTCAGAGCATCTACTAGTGGAGGCTGAGTTCAAATCCTGGAGGTCTCCCCTGGTGACACGCTGCAGCCATGCTCGGCGCTTGGTAAGGCGGTTTGCTTTGCCTGTACCAGGCAGGAGGCAGAGGGGACGGAACCTTTACTGGGGGATCCAAAGTGTACTGCCTCCTCTGAGTCCTCCTTTGCCAGATTAGCAGGACACTGGCCACTCCTGTTGTTCCTAATCTCCGTCCTCACCCACACTTCTGCTTCTGTGACTGCCTGTCACCGGTAGAGTGTTTTCTCTCTGCTCCTGTCATGACACCCTGCTGGGACCCTTGCTCACCTTCTCACAGATGTGTTTGTCATTAGAGGAGCAGGTGCGGAGACCAGGGTGGGGGGCCTCCCCTCCTCTATCACCCCAACCCTAGCGAGGCACTACTTTGTCATCATTTGTCCCAGTCCATCCAAACCTGGCTTTGAGCTCCTCCTTAGACTTGGTTACAACACCATGGGTTACTTAAGAGAATGACAATAGAATGAAGTGGGAAAAGATGGGACAGTGGTACACAGATGGGCCCTCTTTCAGAGTTGCCGGCCCAGAGCCATCCCCAGTTTCCTTCAGAAGGCTTGTCTCTGCTCAGCCACAGGGCTGCCTGCTTGCCCACCTCCAGGACCAGCCAGCTCCTCCGGGTAGCGGACCCGGAGGCAAGGCCGTGTGCCATGGGCACGTCTGTCAGACTCCAAACAGTTACGTTAAAAATAGCAATTGAACACCTACTACGTTCCAGGCACTGTTGGGGGCACTTAGAACACACCAGGGAGTAAACTAATCAAAGGTGCTTGTCTTCATGATATTTGTATTCCTTTGGAGAAAGATATACAAAAAGTAAAAAAGGGAATGGAGAAATTAAATAATAAGTCATATGATAATAAATTCTAATTATTATAAAGAAAAAGTAAAATAAGTTAAGAACATTCCAGATTGCCTAGGCTTAGAGAAAGGGGGGGTCGAATTTAAGTTGGCATGATGTGGATGGCCTTATTAAGAAAATGACACTTGAGTAAAATCTTAAAGAGGTGGAGGACGGAGACTTGAGGATACGTGGAAGGTAGAACATTCCGGAACAAAGTGGCCAGTGTCAGCCATGAGAGAACCGAGTGAGTAAAGGGAGACTCTAGCAGTGGTTTGAGGACATGCCGAGTGAGTGGACGCAGCACATGGCTGTCATTCACAAACCACGGTCTGACAACTTGAACGAGTTACTCTGATCCCAGTGTTTACAACTCAAGACTTTGGTCTTGCGTTCACTGTACTCACACTAACTCCCAGAACCCCCTCTAAATAAACCCATTATAATAGGACACTGTAATTGCTATTAACCCACAAAAAAAATGGCTTGTATTATGGGAGCATGGGAAAAGAAATTAATTGTAAACATGAGAGAGAAGAAAAAGAGAAGCTTCGCATGGGGATGAGAATTGGGCTATTTTTATAATATAAAATGTCAAAAACAGCTTCTTTTTCCCTTAGGAATTAAGGGAGAAAGGTAACTCTTATACATTAGATATAAATACACACGAAGAAAGGACACAAACCTCCTTACCTACCAGCACATTCCCTGTTTCTTTTTCAGCCGGTGTAGACCATCTGCCTTTGTACCCATGTGATCATTCCAACCTCAGTCCACCGTCCCCTTGCCTGCTACTTCCCTCAGCAGGATCTGTCCATCCACTCCTGGAGTGGCCCCTGTTCCAACTGTCGTGGTCTTAGCAATCGGGAGCACGTTGGGGCCCATCGTTACCCATCAGCCAGGCTTCATTTCTCATGTTGGTCAGATTCCCCCCCAGACAAGACTGCAGAAAAGGTGGCCCAAAACCTCCTTCTCATGCTGGAGTTGACAAGTTGGAAGGATGGCTACAGAGAGGAGAGAAACCTCAGGAGAGGAAATGGAAGAGATATGAGACAGTGGGCATGTTTTAATTAAGGTTCAGTGACAGAGGTGATGTGACCGGAGGGTCTCAGGGGAAAATGGAGCTATCCTAACTTGGGTGACTAAGCAGTGAGCAAGGGTCCCTGAGGGACCAGGATGTGAGAGTGTGGGGGCAATTGCAGCGGGCAGTGCTGCAGCAGGGGCCTCAACCTGTGGGGCAGCAGATCTCCGGGCCTCGGCAGGGCCAGTGACTGGAGGCTCCTGGACCAGCAGATGAGTGAGGAGCCACCTGCAGAAGACACGGAGCATTGAAAGAACAAAGCGTCTCGATCGTTATCTCATCACACACAACGTAATGTTTTAGGGATGGCACTAGTTGTACATCATCTGTCGAGAACTGAAAAACAGGCCCTCGAGTCACTTTCTGGGCTCATGGTTCTGAGTCAATGACAAAGCAAGCCAAGAAATCCCACAGGCAGAGAAGAGAATTCAGGTCATAAATACCTGACCTCTATCTTCTGCCTCCCTCCAGTCTCCAGCCCGAGCTCCACACGGGCCAATGGGCCAAACCCAGCTGGACATCAGTGGGCGGTAGCGTGTGCTGGCTGTGGTGGCTTGTGCCCATCTCCTGGGGCCGAGCCCAGACCGGCTCTGGGAGCCAGTGGAACGGCGACCGGGCATAGGGCCCTGCGTTTGTTTCCCTGGACCGCCACAGTCAAGCAGTGCAAACTAGGTCTCTTGAAACAACATAAATTGACTTCATCAATGTTCTGGAGGCTGGAAATCTGAAATCCTGGGGTTGGTGGAGCCGTAGTTCCTCTGAAAACTCTAGAGGATCGATCTTTCCTTGCCCCTTCTAGCCTCGGGGGTGTGCCGGCCACCAGCGTGCTGGTGCACCTTGGCTCGCAGGTGTATCCCTGCCGCATCACACGGCATAGCCCCTGTGTCTCTGTCCCCTCAAGAGACTTTCTGTTTATAAGAACAGCAGTCGTCTTACTTTAAAGTCTCAACTCACTTCAGTTTGACCTCAGCTTAATTATGTCTGCAATAGCCCTGTTTCCAAATATAGGCACATTACAACATTCTGGGAGTTAGGACATTGACGTATCTTTTTTGGGGGGAGGGAGGGACAGTTCAACCCACAACAGGTTAGTATATAAAAATGAAAGAAACAATAATAATAATAGCATGCTAGCCTTGGTTCAGTGGGTTAGACACCAGCTTGTGAACCAAAAGGTTGCATGTTCAGTTCCCAGTCAGAGCACGTGCCTGGGATGCGAGCCAGGTCCCTGGTGGGCGGCGTTTGAGAGGCAACTGATTGATATTTCTCTCCCACATCAATATTTCTCTCCCTCTCTTTCTCCCTCCCTGCCTCTTCTCTCTAAAAAATAAATAAATAAAATCTTTAAAAGAATTAATAGCGTGCTGTAAGAAGAGATTCAGTTAAAATGCAATATAAAAATAATGATAGTAACACTAGTTGTTGGTGATCACAACTGCGTGTGCAATGGTTCTAACCTGAGCCTGTAAGGGATGCGCTGACCAGCCTGAGAGCCTCATCCCCTGTGAAGCCACCGGTTAAGTGACATCTGTTTCCTCCGTCATATTTGTAACGGAATCTGTTGAATTATGAAAGTTAGATATTAAAATTCAGTGAGAACATGAGTGACTTCTCTTTTACACTTATATGATATATGTATGGATACAAGACAACTAGTAAACTTACTAAATACTTAGTAAATTAAAAAAGAATTTTTATTGTTCAATTACAGTTGTCCCCATTCCCCCCCATTGCTCTCCCTTGCCCTGCCCACCCACCCCCCTTTCAATCCTCCTCCCCCGTTGTCCTTGCCCATGGGACCTTTATACATGTTCCTTAAGTAAATATTTTTTAAGTGATTGCTACATATGAGAGTCAGCCCCTGGCACTGTGTTCCAGTTCTGGAATACAGCAGTTTGGAAACTGTACCAAACAGACCATTTAGCTTCTTGCTTGTGTTTCTTGTTTGACTCATTTTCATGGAAATCTATGTCTCTGTGGCCAAAATTATGAGCTGATAGCTTCGGTTCGGTTGTTACAGCTGTTTTAAGAGGCAATTTGGATCACGGTAGAGGCCGTGTAATTGCTGGTGAAAACTTACAAGCATTCCAGGAAACACAGAAAATCCTGCTGCAGATTATCCGTGCTTGTCGGGGTCCGCTGCCACCGTGGGAACACGGAGGAGTGTCTGCTGCTGCCAGGTGCCTGGGTTTCTGTCACACAGAGCTGCAGGGTGCAGCCAAGACGTGGCATGGCTGGAGGTGGGGTGCAGAGGTCTGAGCCCTAATGAACACGATGCCTGTTGATTGCTCAGTGGGCCTCTGTGAATCAAGTATGATCAGAATACCATTGGCAAAGCTGCCGTAATAGCCTGCAAATTTCCCCTGTTTTTTCTAGGAAAGAAAATAACCAACTGACACCTCTGGGATTTGCATTGCCTTCTATAAACCCTGCAAGTTGTACTTCCGGGGAAGGCTTTCTGAGCTGACAGGCTTGGTCACCCACAGTCACATTTAGGTACACTTTCAGTCCAGAGAAATGGAGTGTGCAGATGATGATAAGAAGAAGCAGAAAAGGCAGGGTAAGATGAACTGCACATGGTAGAAAAACGCCAGGATCTCCTTGGTGAATTTGGAGTACTTGCTTTCTACAGGTTACACCCTGGGCTATTGGAGGTGGAGGTACAGGTAAAACGAGTGAGATGTGGTCTGTGGTCCCTGAACCCACATCAAGGAGGGAGCCACACAGGTATATAATTTCTGATTTTGTAAGATAATAGGACAGAGAAAGAGATGGAAAAGCAGGGGAGGGTTGGAATAAATAGAAAGAAGACAATTTGGAATTGGGAACACCCAGAATGGCTTTATAATGAGGACATGTTTGTAAATGGGCCCTGAAAGAAGAATATAGTTTTACTTCGTAGGGAGGAAAACGGGGTCTCCAGGGTGAAGGGATTTTTCTGAATGCAGAGACAAGTCTGTGCGGGCATCGCTCAGTGGTCGGATCAGCGGACGTGCCTGTGAAGCGCCTCCTTGTGAATCGTTTAGGCCTGTGGGCCATGTGGTGTCTCTCCTGCAGCGCCTCTGCTCTGCGGCTGTAATGGGACAACAGCCTCAATGTGAAAATCATGGCCATGGCTGCGCTCCACTAAGACTTTATTTACAAAGCAAGTGGCAGGTAGACATCCTTTGCTAGCTAAAAACTTCATGCGGAAAGGAATCTTTGTCTGCTCTGTTCACCAATTTATCCCAAATGCCTAGACCATGCCTGACACGCAGTGCAGACCAATGAACAGCTTTTAATTGAGGTGTAATGGACAACAACAGGTTATTTTCAACTGTACGACAGTGACTTGCTAGGTGTCAGCAGTGTGAAATAGTCACCCCAGTACGTCTGGTCCCACCTGCTGCATGGTGAATTGATGAAGGAAATAGCACCAAGCTGGGCGCACAGGACAGGGCCGTATCTAAGAACACTGGACTGCCATCCTAAGATTCGGTTTTCTATCTTGGGTAAGAGGAAACCACTGAACGTTTTCTGTGTTGTCTGCATTGCAGGACAGTGTCCCTGGCGGGCAGGACTGATGGACTGAGCAGCAGAGATATCAGAAGCACAGCGGTGGGCGGGCACACTGCCATTCACTTAAGAGAGAGGAGGCTCTGAGCTAGGGCCTAGAGTGTTGGGCATAAATACAACATAGATTCTAGAGACTGAACCTGCAGGACCTAGCCCGGTGCGGAGGGGTGGAGGAAAGAATTTAGGAGGACCGCTGGTGATAGGGAGCACAGCTGGCCCATTCTGTGGTTCACAAAGCCATGAGACTCTTAGGGATGGGGGATGAATTAATTCCAAAAAAGCCAAGTGTGGGTGAAAGGGCAATAGCCATGTGTAAATGGCATGTTCAGTGGGTCAATAGAAAGTTGGGTTGCTAGAAAGTTCTTCCCTTGAGTAAGAATTAAATGTGACAGACTGTCTCATATGGTTATCAGTGAGTTCCTCTGCCCATTGTGGACTGATCTGCAAGGCACTTGGAGGGTGGTCCTAATGTCTAGTTGGGGAACATAAATAAAGAAGGGAGCAAATAAAATGAGAGCCAGGACTTCCACTGAAATCATCTCCATCTTTCATACACAGCTTATTGTCACAACCAATTATCTGTCAGATACCTAATTTCTTTAAAAGCCTTGTTTAAAAAAAAAAACAGTAATAAACTTAGCAATTGGCTGGAGTTTTTAAGAAGTGTGTATTTATGAAGCAGGAACATGCTTTGACATTTGAGGTCCTGATCTGGACCAAAAATAAAGTTTTAAATTCTTTACCATATGGATCAGCAGGGCACAGGCTAAAAACAGATGCCACCAATAGCTGCTTAGTGCCCGAGGAAACCCTCAGGGAACCAACTGTGCATGTGGTTGCATTTCCATTATGATTCTACTGTTCCTAAAGCATTGTGTTCTGTCATTGAAATCGTAAGAGGAAACGCTGAGGAGAACCCCAGTGGAAATGGGTCAGAAATTAAAGAATGAATCTGTTCCTATATGAGTCCAACAGAGGATACCTTAGAAGGCTGAGAAGGATGTCCATGCTTCAATGTCTTTGGTTCTTTCTGAAGACCATGGTCTAAACTTGACAGTTGTTTGCCCCTTTTGGGTTCCAGATTGCTACAACCAAAATGCTGATCCTGCATATTCTATGATTCTAGAGAATACGTCATAAATGTAAACTGTTGCGGGGGCCAAGCAGACACCATCATACGGGTGACATGGGTCAGAAGGAGCGAGCTGATGAGGAGGGTCACAGCGGAGGGCACGCATCCTAGCGAACGACCGGGGATGGAAAGCTGCAGATCAGTTCAAGTAGAATGTGGCTTTGTGTCTGTTGCTAACTCCTCAGAGACAGCTGCGTGTTTCATGTGAAATCTGTGAATGTTTAAATGCTGGCAATGAATTAATTTTAACATACATGGGTCAAACAAAACATCGCAATGGGTCTCCTGTTCACACCGTTTTCTTGCGAGAGACCACTGGCGAGTTGTTCCAGGACTCACCGCCATTCATTTTTCCTCTTTTTTTGATATGATGTGTTTATAAAAATTTCATAGAACCTGATTCAGGAGAGAACAGAAAATTAGCATGCCAGATTATGGCACAGAGAATTTTCATGATAGCTAGCCCTTTTATTGAATTAACTATGTGTAATGTGTTTGCAGTGCTTTAGAGTTAATCATGAATTTAAGGCTCAGGACAGCCTTGTAAGTAAAGGATGATTAGAAATTGAGGCAGAAGGAGATACATAACTCACACAGCTTCTAAGTGGCAAATCCACAAGTTCAGTGCCAGTTGGATGAGTCTGGAGTCTGTGTTCTCGCCACTGTACACCTTGCACATAGTCACCGGGGGCGGCAGAAAGTCACTCAGCCCATTTTATCTTAGTTTTCTTATTGCTAAAATGGAAGTGTTACGCTATCTTATCCCACGTGGTTGTTGTGAGGATAACTGTAGACAATACTTAAGAGACTTTTCTATACTGCCAAGTGTTACCCAAATATAAATTGTCACAAAGAACTTGGTATTAGGTTCTCAGAATTGCTGAGACCAAAGGCTGTGTCGCCTAGCTGTATCAGAGCAGCTAGAATGGCCTTGGTCATCCTGTAGCAGAAGCTGGTGTCACAGCGGGTGAGCAGTCACTCAGTCCTTGACTCGACCTTCTCACTCGGCTGTCACACTTGGGCCTCTAAAGGTTTTACATAAGTATAACATTGCAGGGACATTGAATGTGGCCAATCGTGTCACACAAAGTGACACATTAACAATGCAGCCAGCATGACGGCTGCTGGATTTTGTTTTACTCACTGGAACTCCACCCCTCGCCCTTTCTGTCATTTCGGTGACCAGTGACTGAAGACGTGCCGGCATGCCTTCCAAGCTTTGTAGCCCCGCCCTGGAGTGGGACCGTCACATCCGGTGCATAAACAGCATCACCCTGTACAAGCTGGCACTCTGCAGGTCATCTGGGAATTACTCCTGCCCCACACCAGGCCTAACCATGGTGATTTCCCTCAGACAGAAAGCTGAATGACTAATCAATAGAAGGTAGCTGAGGAGTTATTATTCTCACTGCTTCCTGAGCATAATATTCTGCCACGAACTAAGGAGGAAGAAGGAAACAAACAACCGAATTCCGGCTGTATCCAACGTGTTATAAGTCAACCGTATCAATCATCAAGAGCAAACGCTGGGACAGGGTGGGAATACTTTTTAATGAGCTTCTGCCGTCTCATCCAAGGGAAACTCTTAAATAGAGTCAGCATAGAGAGGCAGCTGGGTTGACGAAGTACCTAAGTGGTTATCTGCGATGTTGTCATCTAAGACAGCTCACCCCGAAGGCTGGGCAATCAGGTGTCACACTGGCAGTGATGGGCTGGCGTACAGTTGGCCTCCTGGAGCTTCCCCAGCAGCCCCCGAGAGGGACCACTTTAAATAAGTGAATGTTGTAAAACCCTTAGCTCACTGCCTGGCAGAGAGCATGCAATCAACATCAGCTGTGCTTATTATTATTTTTTCATTTTATTTTTAATTTTTAGAGAGAGGAGAAGGGAGGGAGAAAGACAGGGAGGGAAACATTGTTTCATTGCCTTCTGTATGTGCCCCAACTAGGGATTGAACCCCAAACCCAGGCATGTGCCCTCACCAGGAATCCAACCAGTGACATTTTGCTCTGCAGGATGATGCCTGACCGACTGAGCCACATGGGCCAGGGTAGCTGTGGTCATTATTAACTCAAGAAGCTAGAAACATAGAATAGCCATCTGAAAAACCAGAGTCACGATGCAAGGTTTGAGCTGAGCAATTGGCAGAAAGCACTGTGACTCTGTGGAAGGTGAATACTCATTTTATTTCTAAGACAAAATGTTTTTCACTTTTTTGAATAAACAAATAGTGACAAACTATTCTCGTAGCTCAGCTGATAAGTAGTTTACACCATCTGTAGCAGATTGCAACAGCAGCCAGAAAACGTGATTTTCCTGTGTGATGTGACTCGGTGGTGCCCCTCTGCCTCCCCCATCAGGAAGTGGAGTCTCTCTCCACCCCTTTAATCTGGTCCTTGTGCAAGTCCTGATGTTTCCCTCAGAGGCCTGCACCTTTCTCTCCTCCCTCGGAAGCCCACTTCTGCCACGTGAAGCCGGCTCCGCTACTGCTGAGGCCTGGAGGTCAGCGGTCCCGGGTGAGAAGCACCTCTTGCAGCCAGCACACAACCTGCCCGGCTGTAGACCTTTGACGTGTGAGGGAGGTCAGCGCAGGCTGGAAGAACCAACCACTCACCTGAGTCCAGACCAGCGAGCTAAGTAAATGCTCAGTTGCTTAGATTGCTAAGCTTCGGGATGGTTCATTTTCCAAGAGAAGCTCACTGACGTGTTCTCGGACTGGGACAGGCTGTGAAACCACTTCGAAACCACTTCGAAACTACGTCCACTTCCGCAGTGTCGCTGAGTCTGTGACAGGTCATTCACCACTTTGCATGGCCAGTGATGCCACCAGAGACTGTCTAGCAATTGTCCCTTTCATGTTAAAGGGACACTAAATAATATTTGTGATAGATTCAGGTGTGTTGAATACCGGAAGCCCAGGATCCAGGTGTTGACAAGTTGCTTCCCTCTGAGGCCTCTCTGCCGTCCCTGTGTCTTCATTTCTGTCCTCCACAAGCACCTGTGTTCAAACTTCCTCTTCTTATGGTGACACCAGTTGTCTTGGATGAGAGCTCATCCTAGTGACCTCATTTTAATTTAATTACCTCCTTCAAGACTGTCTCCAAATGTGATCACGCCCCGTGATAATGAGGGCAGAACTTCAGCAGATGACTTTTAAAGGGCAGAATTCAGGCTATAGCCCAGGCCCAACAGAGAGAAAAAACCTGCCAAAGCAAACTGCGCACAGAGCAAAAATGCGAATGGATGAGATTGTGTCTAAAACTCCATGATGAGCAAATGTCAATGGTTTTTCGGTGATGCTGTTGAACTTGCCTGGCGTCTTCTCCTTGTTTGTTTTGTTTGGGCCAGTCCCCTTTGTCAGGCTGAGCAGGCTCCCTCTGTTCCTCGTGTCCTGAAAGGTTTGTTCTATTTTCCTAGCAGGTGGGTGCTGAATTGTGTTAAATGGCCTCTCTGCGTCTACTGCGAATGTCCCGTGATGCTCTGAATAAAGTGAACTACAGTCACCGATTTTTATAAGACTTTAATGTTTAGAGCAATTTTTAGTTCACAGAAAAATAGGGAAGTACAGTGATCTCCCCACACGGGCACAGCCCCCCATTGCTAGTGTCCCTCAGCAAGTGGCACATTTGTTACACCTGCTGACTCCTCGCTGACATGTCGTTGTCCCCCTCACCCATAGTTTGCATCACGGTTCACTCTCAGAGCTGTACATTCCGTGGACTTGGATGAAATACGATAAAATGCATCTATGAATATGGTATAATAAACATTTTCACTGCCTTAACTTCTCTGTGACTTACCTATTCATCCGTCCCACCGCTGCCACCACCAGCATCACAGCCTGGGGAAGCCACTAGCTTTTTTATCTTCTCCATAGATTTGCCTTTTCCAGAATGTCACACCTGTGTATGTGTGTAATTTGCTCTACTGAAGATTGAGACTCTTAGATTGCAAACATGAATTGTATCATTTCATAGACATTGGGGAGGAAACATTTGTTTTCTTATATATTACAAATGCTTGGGCATGTGTACATAAACTCGAGATTGTTATTTTTAAATGCTGTTTATACTCAGTTTTGTCTACTTTTTTTGACCCGTGATGTCTTCAGAATGTTATGAGTTTTCATCGATACAAACTTTCAGTTACAATATATTGTTTGTAGGTTATAACCTTTTATTATTATAAATGTATTTGTCTCTTTGTCTAACTTCATGGCTTGTTTTAGTTGCATTTTCTTGGTCTGTCTTTTTCAGGCCTTTTCACAAGAGCTTGTCCCTTGGAAGCAATGCATCGATTCCATGCTGTTTTCTTGAAATCTGGCAGTTTTACCTTTTCATAGGTAATTTATTTATTTGAATTTGTTCTGATTCACAGTTTTTGTGCTATGCTTTCCTCTGTCTCATTAAAT
Organism: Micronycteris hirsuta; assembly: GCA_004026765.1. Taxonomy (NCBI): domain Eukaryota; kingdom Metazoa; phylum Chordata; class Mammalia; order Chiroptera; family Phyllostomidae; genus Micronycteris; species Micronycteris hirsuta. Next base: position 61,619 of record PVJI01000384.1, read on the forward strand.
AAGTAAGGAATGCCTTAGCTTATATTTCAAATAATCACAAAAGAAATAGCAGTTGTCCATAACAAACTTTTAATATTTCCTGATATAAATTGCTACACAAAATTGACATAAACTTCGACATGAACTTCATATTAGCTGTAACTGATGTTTGTAAAGATTTTACAGTTCAAGGAGTGCTTCATCAATATTATCTCTTCTTATTATTATTTTATTCTTATTTTACACTTGATGGTTTTAAGATTTCAAAAGGTTTGTTGACTTGTTATAGTTACACAATCTGTAATTGTGAGGTGAAAAATCAAATGCTTGTCCTTTTTTTTTTTTTTAAACCAAGCACGTTGATTGTTTCCACGCCACCATAATCATTTAAGGAGCAAGTGTTGAGTGAGATAGTGAGATGGAAGCTTGGCTCCCAATCCTTCGTTCACGTGTTGAGGACCCTCCACCACGACACTCGTGGTCATCAGCACCCCCAGCCCTTCTCTGCAGCCTTGGCCAGCTGAGGGCTGACTTCACTGGATCGCCCAGTTTGGAAAGGAGCGAGGTGGCTCAGCCAGTCACTTCTCTGTCCCTTTCTGAGCTCGGCTGCTGTTCACAAAGGACACATTTCCATCTGGACTCCCCAGGCTGCACGTTTCAGAGTTCAAGCCCTGGCCATGTGGGTGGGTGCCTGCCTGTTGCCCAGCATGCCCTGTAGGTCTGAATCAGGCATTCTAAGACCACATGTCTGCAGGTATGAATCACGTCCTCCAATGATTAGATTTGGTAGTAATAAAGGTACTCTTCTGTTGTCCCAACTGCCTAATGCCTTGGTTCAGAATTTATTATTTGGAGGGACCCTCTTAAACCTCAAGAGATTATGTGAGAAATAATCAGAATCCTCACTTAATTTGGATTTTGTGATAAAAATGCCCTATGGTGGCCTATAAGCACCGTAACGCTATCATCCAGTCTGTGATTACAAATGGCTTCGGAAATGTTTTCTCTGCTGGTTCAAAAGTGGGTCAGCAAAAGCTCACAGTGATTGAAATAATTTAAGGGGAGGAAGATTATATTTAAATGATCCTTAAAATGAAGCAAATCCATTAAGTTAGCTAAGTCATTTAAGAAACAGTTTTGGGGATGAGATATGATAACACCAGTGCATGAATATTCTATAATGCCATCATCTCAACTTCTGTTTCAGGTCAGAATTTAAAAGTATAAACACAGAGCCTCTGGAAAATGAAATATGCACATCCATACATTCTGCTATTCCTAAATCACAATATGGAAAATCAGATGGAAATGCTTACAATCAACAAATATTTAACCGGCATTGATTACACGTAACCAATGGAGAGAAGAACACAAATAAGCCAGAGATGAGCCTGACCGCAAGGAGCTAATTCACTAAGAGAAGAAAGGTGGCAAGCACTCTAAAAGGCAGTATCTGTCTTTCAAATGCTCAAAGTGCTGTGGGGATTCAGAGAAAGGGGTGCTGCTTTCATCTGAGGTGGGGGAGGGGGCGGCGGTTAAGGAGGGTAGGGAGGAGGTGGATTGGAGCCAAGCCTGGATGACTAGGTAAGATGATTTTCGACGGAGAGCTGGAGGAACCTGAGGGGAAAGCCGTGAAGCCAGCATGCACATCAGTAATCCAGTACAGAAGAGACCGTGCCCAGTAAGGCAAAACTAACTACCAAGGAAGCTCTCAGTACACGGAAGGATCCGAGCGTGTGAGACAGTGGACCTAACAAGAGTGGCTCCACCTCTGCAAACCTAGTGCCCACAAAGGGGTGAGAAAGAAGGCTCAGATGGGTAGATTGGAGTCAGTTCATGGGTGGCTGTAAGTATCCATTTAAAGAGTTTGGACTGCATATTCTTTACATAAATGGAGAGCTATCAAGGGTTTTTTAGCAGTTTTTAAAATCAGTGGTGTCCCTGCAAAAAAAATTACCCTAGCATAAGAATAAATCAGAGGTGAGCAAGGTAGAAGCAAGGCTACTGTAATTCCTGAAGGCCGTGTAAGTGCCGTTGCGGAACGGATCTGGGCGGTCGGACGGGTGAGGAGGGGACAGAGTGAGAGATGTGTGCAGTGAGCTGGAGAGGAACGGGAGTCACGGGTTGAGAAGGGGCAACGAGGGAGAAGGAGCTGGTAAAGGCAGAAGAGAAGCTTCTCTTTCTAAAAATATCGTGACTAATTTAGCTGAAAAAGAAGCTCCAAATGTCCTCCTTAAATTAATTAAATATCACTTTTTGTCTCTAATTTTAAGAGGCCCAAGGGTACCGAACATCACAAGAATTCCGGAGGGGAAGAAGCCCAGGGCTGTCCTGCAGAGCCAAAGTCTCCCACCTGCCTGCGTCCTGCCTTCTCAGCAAGGACTCTGCCCGTTCTTTACTCTCCAGTCCAGCCTGCGCTGAAACAGAGTCAGCAAGAATCAGGAGACACCGCACACTTCCCGTTTCCCCCGGAGAAATTGCGCTTCACATAATTTTTAGTAGGTGCCTCAGAAAGTCAGCTGCACTCTGGTTAGGTCCACGCCCGAGGACTGTCTCACGGACTCCGGGTGAGGCTCTGTGTTTCTTTACCGGAACCTGTCAGGCACAGTGGTTTAACCACTTGATAAAGCTGCCTGTTCATTTGTCACTACCCAGTGACAAATTAGCTCATTATTTGTTTTCCAAAGAAGGGAAAACAGATTGCAACAGTCGTGGCACAGAGATAGCATACTAACCTAACCAGTGAATACCTCTTTTATTTTTTTAATAAAAATAAAGCATCATAGTAAAGGAAAATTCTCCAACTGTGCTACAGAAAAGGGATTAGAGCAAGTTTGATATTAATCATCCAGACCAAGAATCAGTTTCCTGTCTGCTCATTTTGGTCACTGGATTTCATTTTTCCAGATTTTCTTACAACCAATAGATGGCATTCATTATTGTCAGTAACTGTGTGAGGTAGGATAAATATTATTAATTTGAGTTCACAAAGCATAAATCTGAAACAAGGAGGTTAAGTGCCTGGCACAGCTCACAGATCCGGTTTATTCAAAAAGAAATCTAAAAGTTCATGGTTAAAAGTCCCTATTCATTGTACTGATTTGTCTCCCCACGGCCTGTTATTTTCTTCCATGTTTCTAAAGATTCCTCACAAGGAAAAGACAATGGTATCTGCTGCCTTTTCCAGGTAGCACAGAGGAAGTGGACCTGAAGTTTCTTCCATTCCGAATGACAGTGGAGCTGATGTCAGAGGCAGAGCGCAGGTGTGTGAAAAGATCGAGAGACCTGGAATGTGGAACGTAGATGTCTAGCATGGCCTCCTTTGGGGACCACAGCATGGGAACAGGCATTACTAATGGTACAGAGCTCTTCCCTAAGTTATGCAAAAAGCAGAATTATTCTGATAATAGGGTGTGTGGTCTCCTTATTGCTGAAGGGACTAGAATAAAAGCTGCAATTTAGAAAAAAAGGAATAAATGCTTACAAGGAGCTGGGCACCGTGCCCAGCGGGAAAGCACAGCCAGTCCCAGCAGGAGAAGGCGCTTCATGGACACGGGCTGCCATTGTCTCTCTCTCTTCACTCGGCGGTGAAGGAGAAGAATTTGTGCTCTCACATGGTGCCTGGGAACAGACACGGTTCTAGAAGAGGCATTTCTTTATAAAGGAGAGTTAGGTTCACCCTTGAATGACTTTCAGGGTTTTTTTTTTTAACCCTCTGTTTGATGGGAGAAAGGGAAAGACATGAGAAGAAAAATGAAGAATGGGTAATTTTTCCTGATTCGGGCCATGACAAATTAATATTTTTGTTAGCTAAGGGGATATACGTTAAAATGATTTTGTAGTTTTTAATAGAAACTCATGCTATTCATGTGACCACGATGACCTCATTTCCATGCAAGCTCTTCTTGTTGAAATAGTTTCATATTTAGTAAATCTTAGATTTTTAAACTAATTACTTGCCATTTTGCAAGCACAAATGGGATTGATGGACCACAGCACAACAAAAGCTTTGTTTTATCCCCAAGACTCATGAATCAAACAACAGGGCAACTCTCTGTGGCCCTGCAGCCTGTGGCAGCGAAGGGTGCGCGGTGCGTTTCCCACAGGCAATCCGTCTTCACGCTTCTTGCCCTCGCAGGCACGGCAGCCTCATCAATAGGTGTCTGGATGCCAAGTGGGAATGTGGGTGGCCAGCACTGGTACCTTGTTTTGATGAAAGAGCCCTACAATGCCTTTGCGGAAGGAGGGTGACATTTTAATAACCATCGGATGTATCACTGTTATCTAAAAAGTCTCTATGCTCCCTCAAGGGCACGTCACCTGCCCTGGGAGTGCACAGGAGACATCCTTTGTGCTAAAGGCATTTAGCCTTCCTTGGACTTGTGGCCAAAATGCATGTTTTAACATCTGGCAGCTTCTACCTTGATCAAATCTCCTGTCTGTGCTTATCTTGTCACAGGAACAAATCCTCAGGTTTATATATGGCGACAGTCCCAATCAGTCATGGGTCTTGGCTTCTTGGTTTCTCGGTGCATGCTAGTTGTATGAAATCCATCCACAGAAACCTGGCGTAGTGAAAGACAAAGCATTCAGAAAGTAGATAAAAATAAAAGACTTGACTCAGGAATATGCATTTTGACAAAGCAATCCAACTCTTGTCATGCAGAAGAAGGCATGAAGACTTGGTACCTTTGGCAGGAGTGGATGGCCCAGGATTTGGGGGAGCCACAAGCAGAGAAATCAGTTAAGATTGCTATACCAAAGATAAAGTACTTTTCAAAGTCTTATATCGACTTCTTGGTACTAACTTCAGAGAATGAAGCAGGGATAAGATGAAAATATATCTATAACTTGGAAATAATATATATGAGGTCCATCCATAAGGTATTTAACCATCTAATATGAAAAATAGAGACACTTATTGAAGAAGATAGAAGAGACAAGAAACAGTGTATAAAGGGCAATGATACCTCAGTCCCCTTTCAGGTAGGCACCTTGGGACCTCACACAGTTCTCCTAATCACTATCACCTACCCTGTCATATTTTCCTGAATCTCATCAATGGTCTGAAATCTCCTCCCTTTCAAAGGTGATTTTAGTTTGGGGAAAAGCCAGAAGTCACAGGGCACCAAATCTGGGCTGTAGGGGGGCTGAGTCACCTGGGTGATTTGATGTTCCACCAAAACACTCTGCACGAGACGTGATGCATGAGCGGGTGCATTGTCGTGATGAAGCTGCCAATCACCAGCTGCCCACAGCTGCGGTCTTCTGAATCATCCAAATAGTTTCCAAGGAAGGAATGTTCAGGCTTCATGCAAAATTTGATGCAGATCCGTTGCTCTACTCACTCACTCACTTTGAATGTGATGGCCACACAGCACACATGCTCACTCAACAGCATCTACTGCCCCCACTGACGAGTACAGTGAAGTCGTCATTGTTCATGCATGTGCATTCCAGTCCACTCTTTTTGGCTGCCAGGTTACATTGATGTCATGTAAACTGTTCTCATTATATTAACAATGGCTGGACTTTTCCCAAACATACCATATTTATATATTACAGAGATAAGATGTTTATATATACATATATATAAATAGATATTTATATATATATGTATGTATGTATACACACACTCATTACTGGGAAATATATATATATTACTTGGAAAAGAACACATATAAATTAGAGTGGAAACCATAAAGCAATTAAATTTTCATTTCCTTCTTGGAGAAGGCAAAAATATTTAAGTAAAGTAAACAGGATATAAATAAAACTTAAAAATCAAAAAAAGTAATGAAAACTACAAATACCTAAACTCTTACAATTAACAAGAATGTGCTAAATACCCAGTGGTTTTAAGATAGTATCCTTGGCCTCTACCAGAAAACCAGTGTGAAGAGAGGCCATAGCCCCCCAAATCCTAAGAGCCTGGTTCCCACCGCACTCTCACTAGAGTAAGTCAGTCATGACATAATCTCTGACCTGTAATTTCCCCAATAATAATTGAGAATAATATTTATCTATTATGGTTATGGGGATCAAAATAAGTCATTAGTCATCTACTTTGTTAAACAAATATATATCGAGCATTGCCTATGAATTACACTCTGCTGCAGGAATTAAAAATAGCATGATTAATAAAACAGATAAAAACTTCCAGCCCTCCATTGGCTTCAATTTGAGAGGGAGATTTGGAAAATAAACAACTCAAAGCCATACAATAGATGTATGGTAGGCAGTAAATATGTAAACAGTTTAAATATTATGGAAAGCATGGGGTAGGAGATGTTCTGTAGTGTCAAATTTTGCACAGGGTAGCCATGGAAAGCCCCACTCAAAGTGAGACCTTTAGTTCAATGCATCAAGGAGGTGAGGGTGAGTCACGCAGGTATCAGGACAAGCAGCGTGGCAGGGACAAGGGTCAGGCAGCCTGGCTGTCTGAAGTGGGAGCAGGTGTGATGTGTTCAAGGACATGCAAGGAAGCTGGTGCAGCTAGAAAGAGTGAGGATGAGCAGACAGGTGATGAGGTCTGCAGGCAACATGTGCTTGGTCATATACACCTCAGTTCATCAGGGAGTAGACTTCAGGTTCTTTTTCTTGGTGAGAACCCACGGGGGTGGGAGGGGTTGACTCAGAGGACAGGTAGGATCTGACTTGATTTTGATTTTGCCATTTTCCCTCTGGTTATTGTGCTATTTGGACTCCAAGTAGGAGCAAGTGTAGAAGCAGGCTGTTGCCTTAATCTGGAAGACAGGTGACAGACTAGTGCAGTAGCCATAGAGAAAGTGAGAGGTACTCAAATTCTGGATAGATTTGAAGGCAGAGCAAATATATTTGATGACAGAGACATGGAATGTGTGAGAGGGAGGAATAAAGAATGACTCACGGTTCTTTGAACAAAAGAACTAGAATGATGTCCTTGCACAGAACTGAAATGGGGAAGACTGTAGGAACAGCGACAGGCTTGGGGCAGAATATCCTGAGCCAGTTTTGGACAAGTAAAGTTTACACTGCCTGTTGGATGTACAGTCAAGCTCATGACAGCAGTCTGAGAGAGAGGGGTAGACTAGAGATGGAGTCTGATACTGATGGAATTTAAAGCCATAGGTTTGGATGAGATTATGAAAGAAGGGTCAAGAATGGGGTCGATAATTATCTCACCTATTAGATACAAAATAAAAATGATATCAACAAAGGAAGCTGCAAGGAACAACCAGTAGGACTAGAAGGGAGAAGCAGACCATGGTGTTCTGCCTGCCATTAAAAAAAACAAGTGCAGAAGGAAGCAGTTGTAAAGTGTCAGATAAGAGGAAATTGAAAAATGAACATTGGATTTAATATGGTTTTATAAGGGATTGTGATAGAATTTGTTTTCTTCACATAGCAGATACAAATGAATCTACTTTAAAAAAAATTTAATGTGTCCCTTCTCAGGAAGTTTGTTTCTATAATCCTTCTGAGAGTGTAGTGGTTCTTGGAATCCCAAATGTTTGGGCAAGTCCTTGGACCAAAGGTAGAGAACCAGCCCAGGTGGGCCAACTGGATTACCTCTTCTGGGAATATAGAAACTCTCATGTTTGGGATACTTGAAATAAGAGGAGATAAATGTGAACTGGAAAAGATGTGGTGAAAAAAAGAAACAAGTTTTAGAAATGAGAGGAGAAATTAGATTAATTTTAAATGCCACGTATGAGGTGAGGTATTCATCAAAACCTACATGAAGGTATCATGTGGACATTGGACAGGATGCTCTAAGCCATAAGAGTTGATACACTTCTAGTGAAACATTAAAAGAAACAAGTGGTAAAAAGAGACCCACTTTTTGTAAGAAAGTATAAAATAAAAAAGTTTTAAGAAAATATAAAAATAAAGCTTTAAAGTTGAAAATGTTTAAGGCAATCCTAGGTTTCCAGTGCTCACCGACAACTGGCAGAAGCAAATGCAAATATCCCACAGGAACCCACCTTAACTCAGGCCTGTAAGAATTTTTCCAGAAAATGGTACAAGAATTATTAAATTATTAATCATTTTTAAAAAGAGAAAAGCAATGGGCAACATACACAGCAGTCATAGGAAACAACAGACAGCATTATTAAACTGATGAAATCTTAAAATGTTACGAGATTTGAAATTTATAATACTTAAAGATCTAAGAGAGCTGAATATTTGAAAGGGAAAAGGAGACTAAAAAAAAACAAACGAACTATTGAGTATACAAGAATATGAACCAAATGGGAAGTCTAAAAAAAAAGAAAACGTAGTATGTAAAGCTGAAATTTTTAAAATATATTTTATTGATTATGCTATTACAGTTGTCCCATTCCCCCCCTTTTATTTCCCTCCACCCTGCACACTCCTCCTACCCGCATTCCTGTCCCCCTTAGTTCATGGCCATGGGTTATAATATAAGCTCTTTGGCTTCTACATTTCCTATACTGTTCTTAACCTCCCCCTGTCTATTTTCTACCTACCGTTTATGCTACTTATTCCCTGTACCTTTTCCTCCATTCTCACCCACACTCCCTTGCCCACTGATAACCCTCCATGTGATCTCCATTTCTGTGATTATATTCCTGTTCTAGTTGTTTGCTTAGTTCATTTTTGGTTCTATTTATTTTTTAGGTTCAGTTGTTGATAGTTGTGAGTTTGTTGTCATTTTACTGTTCATATTTTTAATCTTCTTTTTCTTAGATAAATCCCTTTAACCTTTCATATAATAAGGGCTTGGTGATGAGGGACTCCTTTACTTGACAATATCTGGGAAGCACTTTATCTGCTCTTCTATTCTAAATGATAGCTTTGCTGGATAGAGTAATCTTGGAGGTAGGTCCTTGCCTTTCATGACTTGGAATACTTCTTCCAAGCCCCTTCTTGCTTGTGAAGTTTCTTTTGAGATGTCAGCTGATAGTCTTATAGGAACTCCTTTGTAGGTAACTGTCTCCTTTTCTCTTGCTTCTTTTAAGATTCTGTCCTTATCTTTAATCTTGAGTAATGTAATTATGGTGTGCCTTGGCGTGTGCTTCTCTGGGTCCAACTTGTTTGGGATTCTCTGAGCTTCCTGGACTTCCTGGAAGTCTATTCTGTTTGCCAGATTGGGGAAGTTCTCCTTCATTATTTTTTCAAATAAATTTTCAATGTCTTGCTCTTCCTATTCCCTTTCTTGCACTCCTATGATTCGGATATTGGAATGTTTAAAGTTGTCCTAGAGGTTCTTAAGCCTCTCCTCCTTTTTTTGAATCCTTGTTTCTTCTTTCAGTTCTGGTTGAATATTTCTTTCTTCTTTCCAGTCTAAACCACTGATTTGAGTCCTGGTTTCCTTCCCTTCACTGTTGGTTCCCTGTACATTTTCCTTTATTTCACTTTTCATGGCCTTCACTTTTTTCTCTATTTTGCAGCCATACTCAACCAATCCTGTGAGCATCCTGATTACTAGTGTTTTGAATTGTGCATCTGATGGGTTGGCTATCCATCATTTAGTTGTATTTTTTCTGGAGCTTTGATCTTTTCTTTCATTTGGGCCATTTTTTTTTCTTGGGGAGCCTCTTATGTATTAAGGGGAAAAACCTAAGGTATTCGCCAGGCTGGGGCAACCCATATCACTGTGCTGTAGTGCAGTATGTCCAGGAGGGGTCTGAGAGGGAACAGTGCTGTTTGCTCAGCTCTCCACTGGCTTTCAGTCACTTTCCCTGCTACCCACAAGCACTTTCTGGCACTGATTCCTGGGAGGGTAGGTTTGTGTACCTTCTAGGACACTGTGGGTCTCTCCAACCTGTGAGACTGGAAGTTTTTTCTACCACCTCAATTCTCACAGGTTTTTTCATTCAGAGGTTTTGAGACTGTATTTCCATGTGCTGGGACCCTGGGTTGCAGGGTCTTCTCACTCCCTAATTGTTCTTCCTGATTTATCCTCATGAGAATGTGGGATGGCCCTGTCTGCCAGCTGCCTTGCTGTGAGTCCTCTCTGCCCCTCCTACCAGTCTGGATGAGTGTTTCTTCTTTAATTCCTTCATTGTCTGACTTTCATACAGTTCAATTTTCTGTCAGTTCTGGTTGTTTTTTGTTTTTAAATTTGTTGTTGTCCTTCTTTTGGTTGTGGGAGGAGGCATAGTGTATCTACCTATACCTCTATCTTGGCTGGAAGTTATAAAGTTGAACATTTAATAGACAGGTAAAGAATAACTTAGGTAGTTGAGAATTAATGAAATAAAAGGAGCTAAAAGAATTACTGAAATTAAAACTTAGAGAGTCTAATAGTACAATAGGTCTTTCATGTAAAATGCAGCTTGAGGAAATGAAAATGATGGAAGCAAAGGGTATTTTTCAGTAGGTATTTGGTACAGGGGGTTGGGAGAATTACTTTAAAAAGCCTCAGATTATGCAAAGCCATCAGTATGCCTACTGACCTATTGAAGAAGTTACCTATTGGTCTACCACTTCCTGCTGTGGTCCTGGCTGTAATCCTTCTCAAAAATGGCTCCTGGCCAAGCAGTGACACCATGGTCCTCTCCTAGGTGCTGATTCAAGATTGATCGATGTTATCCCTAAGTTCTCAGAGGTCTCCTCCTACAGTATTTCATGTTGCTGTTACAACCATCAATCTGAGCCTTTTAATGCCAAATTCATTTCAGGAGGCAGCCAGTTCTCTTTGGGCAATTAATGCATCTGAAAGCGTCATCATCTCTCTTTGGGTTAATTTTCCCAACCAGCATTATAAATTGAACCTGCCTGTGGCATTGTTAAATGCAAGGGGAATTAACTGCATTTGGTAATTTAAAAAATAAGAATTTAATAAACAAGCTAGTGGCACAAAAATAACAGCAACTTGCCACTGTTTAGTCCATGAAACAGGAAAAAAAACTATTGTCTTTATCTTTCAAGGTCTGAATCCAAGCACAGTGAGAGTTTCTCATCCTCAAGTGTTTAAGTTACTCCATTATGAGTCCTCCAAGATAATGAGGGGAGCAGATGACTCAGGAAATGGGATTGAAGAAGGTATACACCTCCTCGGGATTAACAGAGTCAGAGAGAAGTTTCATCCTTACACCGTCTCTGTATCACCAAAGCAAGAAGATGTGCAGATCAGAAGATATGCTAGAGTTCTTAAAGAACACATCTTTATGCTATTGGCAGTTATTGAAATCAGTTTTCTGGAACCTATGATACTTGGTGTTTCACTTTTAACTGAGTTGTAGAAAGTAACATGAAAAATGTTACTCCCACCCTATTAGTGACAAAAAGCCAATAATCTATGAAATCCTACTTTCCTTGAGTCCTTCAAAGATCTGAGGCCACAAGGCAATCAAATAAACCAAATTACCCAAAGTAGAAACCCTACCAAGGAGACACAAGCCAAATGAACCACTTGTTTTTTTTTTTTAAGATATTTATTTATTTATTTATTTTTAAAGAGAGAGGAACAGAGGGAGAAAGAGAGGGAGAGAAACACCAATGTGCAAGAGATCTGCCCCCCAAACCAGGCGTGTGCCCTGACTGGGAATCAAACCAGCAACCTTTTGGTTTGCAGGCCAATGCTCAACCCACTGAGCCACACCAGCCAGGGCCAAATGAACCACTTCTTAAAGGAGCAAGGAAGAAAAGGCAGCCCCACAAATGTGGGTAGAAAGAAAACAACTAGTATTTTAACAGATTCTTGCTGCTGGATGAAGGTAAACATGAGAGTTTAGAGAAAACTAACAGATTAAGGATCAGTAAACTTTTTCTTCAAGGGTCAGAGAGAAAATATAGGGGGGCATTTTTTGGTGTCAGAAGTGGGATACAAACCCATGTCTCTTTGGGAGAAGTAAGATTCCAAAGCTCTATGGTCTGTGCCGTAGCTACTCAGCTCTGCTCTTGTAGAAAGTAGCCACATATGATGCACATGTAAATGAGTGTGGCTATGTTCCCATACATTTTATTACAATACCAAATGGCAGTCCTGTGGGCTCTAGTTTACTGATTCCTAATCAAGTGTCTCCCAGTATCTTAGACAGAATCAAATTGGACATAATTCTCTTTTCTTTGGCTGCCTGCAATCTATGAGCCATGGTGGCTGAGTAGAAGCTGGCCTTAGCAAGCTTGCATGAAATTAAAAAACTGAGTCAAGTTTTCACTCTTCCAGTAATCTTCTAGTTTATACTAGTAAACCAATTCTACCTTCTAGTTTATACTAGTTCATAGACTAAGTCCTGGCTCAGAGCCTGGGCTGCTACAGCGAAATACCATAGGCTGGGTTGCTTAAACAAGGGACATATAAATGTCTGAGATCACAAGATTGCCAGATATGGTTCCTGGTGAGACTTCTATTCTTGGCTGGCAGATGGCTGCCTTCTCACTGTGTCCTCACATGGCAGAGAGAAAGAGGTCCAGTCTCTCTTCCTCTTATTATAAGGCCACTAATCCCATCTCAGACCCCCTGTCATGGCCTCATCTAACCCTAACTTCCCTCTCTACACACCATTGTGTTGGGAACCTGTGATTCAACACAGGACGCTTGTGGGCGACAGAGTCAGCCCATGACAAGTCCAGAGCATCCCAGTGAAAGCCCGCAGCCATGGGTTCCCCCAGGAAAGCAGAGCCACCAGGAGGGAATGAAGGTCTCTTGACATCACAGCAGGTGTATATATCATGAGAGCTCCATTCTCCTGCAGCAAGCCCATGGTCTCCAACCAGGTGACTGCATGTGGGGAGAGGAGAATACCCCAATACCTGAAGGAGGGGCATGTGGGCTGGGCTGGCAGTGAAGGGGAGAGGCGCAGGAGTAGCTTCATAGCACATCTGTCCCAGGGACAACACAGAGGGCCACAGAAGACATAGAGCCCTGGCAAGGCCCCTTCAGTGTCAGGGGCTGAGTCCAAGTCACACCTGCAGAGTTTGGGGAGAGGATCGCCAGCACATCTAGAAAGCCAGGAACATGCAGCAGGCAGCCTGGGCCCATGGGCAGGATGTCTCTGAGCTGTCACTGCTTCACAGGTACTGCTGTAGTAGGACCACACCCCAGCATTGAGGTAGTGCTGGGGCTGCTGGAGGTTGGCAGGACCAGCGTTTGGGAATAACATCTGGCAGAGACAAAGGTCAAATGGAACCTGGGGTGCCTGGCCTCTCTGCCACTGTATGTCACCTAGGCAAGCTCCTGAAATCATTTGCTACCATTTCCAGGTTCTGCCTAAATTCCTCTGTGGGTCAGTGTCAACCCTCTACATTATTCTGGGTAGCAGAGTTCCAGTTTTACCAAAATGACACAGAATAAACTGCCATAAAGTAATCTATTTCAAGAGAGTAAGGTATTCCTGGACAAATGAGCCTGGAACTTTGGATCAAATTGTTCGGAATTCCCTCTGTAGGTAAAAGAGGGTCTACATGGCGCTATGTTGCTTTAAATTCCCACATCCTCAAGGGAGTGAAGGGCTGGGACTTTGGGATATGAAGTGTTTGTGCTCCTAAGCAAGCGTGACTTGGTGGCCAATGTTTCAACGGGAGGAGGCTCAATCCAACGGCAGGGAGATGATCGCTGATGTTTATTAACCATCTGCCATATGCATGATGTTAAGGCGTTTCTTTGTGTCGATCCTTCAAATAACTCTGTTGGCTTGGGGACAGGTTATTATTGTCATTTTACAGATGAGGAAAATGAGGCACAGGAAAAGATCAATTAGGAAGATTATCAGGATGTTTGAACCAGGAAGTTAGTGCCCAGTTGATACATCAGTGCCCAGCTTCTCACTGGTACCCCCACAACGCCTTTGAGAAGGCTGAACTTCAGTTAGAACGGCACAGGTGGGTGTACCATGAACGCCGTGGAGTGTATCAATTAAAAAATGGAAATATAGATGCCGAGAGCACAGAGTCTAAAGTAAAGTGCCACTGGGACGCAGCCCACCCATTCCTTGCCATTCTATCTATAGCTTCTTTCAAGCCACAAGAAATAATTGAGTAGTTGTGACAGAGGCCCAGAAAGCATCAAATATTTCCTGTCTGGCCCTCTAAAGAAAAAAAAAATTGTCTCTCCCAGATCTACAGCTGTGGAAATATGGATAATTAGGACTTTGCATTTCAGTGTTTAAACATTTCGGCATTCTGAAATTCATGTAACCAATGAGTTACATGGACTAGTGTGGTTTGCACCAAAGAATTAGCAAATAACAAATAATCAGATTGGAGACAGGAAAAAGCAGAATGGAGAAGGGTAGTAAGCTTGTTGGGAGCGTTTTTCTGAGCAAAGAGAAAAGTCCCCTCCCTCCCCCGGCGGGAGGCAGCAGGTTAAATGGCAGTCACACAGTGGTCATGCATGTATAAAATGTGCAGTTTAATATAAAATCACATTTAAATATAGGAAGTATAATCGTAGTTCATGGTGCATGAAAATCATAAATGTGTATTTATGAAATGTTTTGTTAACTATTTAAAACTCATTGGATATCTAATTTCACTCATTAATTGTTGTATCATGGTCTTTTTAAAATTTCAAATAAGTAAGTTACCAAGACCTTTTTTTTGAAAAGCACCAGAATGGGTTGGACTTCACCAATGTTGATAATCCAGGTCACTTTGACCCCACTGAGCAGACCCGTTGAGCAGAGCCCACCTCAAACAGCGAGCAGAGACAGTGACCGACTGACTGTGCCGCTCACTCAGACTTAAGCAAGGTGAAGACCGGGCACCTCCCGTTCCGTGAGATGAGATTGAGATACTGGGTGATCGTAGATGTGGTGGGCGATTTTAAAATCTGGACTCTGGGGAACTGTAACTAACATCTAATTGCGTATCTAAAGCATTAATTTTCCTAAGTGATGGCCCTCTGGAGTTTCATGACTTTGAATGAAGCCTTGTGAGTGGATTCTGTGTTGTTTTGTTTTTGTGTTATGATGTGTGTGTGTTTTGAGAGTTGATATCGCTCTGCATCCTCCTCAACATTGGGAGATATTAGCCCCAGCTGGTATAGCTCAGTGGATTGAGCACGGGCCTGTGAAGCAAAGGGTCGTGAGTTCAATTCCTAGTCGGGGCACATGCCTGGGTTTCCGGCCGGGTTCCCCAGTGAGGGGCGTGCAAGAGGCAACCACACATTGATGTTTCATGGAACATGATGTTTCATCTCTCCCTGTCTTTCTCCCTCCCTTCCTGTCTGTCTAAAAATAAATAAATCAAATCTTAAAAAAAAAAACATTGGATGATATTAAATCGAAGCTCTTAGATTTTCTTTTGTGTTTTCTTTATTTATTGTCTTACTGAATACAGTGTTAAATTGTTCAGTGTGAACACCCTCTCATGACATGAAAACCCGCAGGAGTTTACTATAGATACTCATACGAGCAGGTTAGAATGTTATAAAAATTGGGGCATTCAATGCGAGGTCACATAAATGAAAAATAGACATCATGTGCTTGCAGAAATTAGCAAAAAACAGAATAAAGTCAGCAGAAGTCAGAACTCAAAATCAGACGTGCCTCAGAAAGGAACTCTATAAACTTTTTTAAGAATCCCTAGAATTCCTGAATCTCATTAAGCCTTCCCTATATGGGGAATGGACATTTGAGCCCATTTAATTTGAATCTCAAAAGACAAGTTGACTCTGACATTTAAGTGAGAGTAGCAAGTGGACCCTCTCTTATGGTTATTATTACAAAGACACCTTTCTGAACTCTTCCTAAAATTATTTCCTTTATCTTACTGAATTAGAAACCTTCAAAAAGAAACTGAGCAGGCGAGCTAAGAACGCAATAAAATCCTGGGAGGGCCAGTGGCATGTCGTAGTCATCACTGCAGGCCATGGGACAGGCACTAAGTAATCATTTGCTAAATGGCTGCCTCTTGAATCCATTGATTTCAAAGAAATTACTCCGGCAGAGGAGAGTTTCAGTAACAGAACCAGAAGGAATCTGTCTTAGAACCATCATACCCCATTTCTCCTGGAAACATACAATTTTCAAAAACAATGCAATTTTATCTACAGTAGAATTCTTAGACCACAAATGACTGGTGAACTTCAGCTACTTTAGAAAGATCACATCATAATGTGTTTTAATGTTGTCTCTAAATTAAGACTCTTTCAGATCTTTCTTCCTGTAGGAAATGCATTTTCCTGATTCCACAGCCAATGTTCTAGCCATCAGCACACAGCTAGTAGGTTTACTGCCTGTAGATCTATTTATCTTTCAAGCACCTCTCCTGGGATGAACTGGAGCACCAGTTACGGGCAGCACACACTCAAACAGAAGGTGCTGGCCATCGCTGGAGCTCACCTCAGCCCCAGAGTCTCACTTCTAGAATGTGTTACTATACAAAGAACAAATGCCTTCTATTTCCAGAGTCTTTTTACAGGGCTCATTCACAAAAATCATCTCATTTATCCTTCTGTTTGAAGCAAGGAAAGCAAATGTTTTCCTATTTTTAAAGATGAGGAAACAAACTCCAGAGACTAATTGGTCTGACTGAAGTCCACACTTGCTAGATCACAGAACAAAATCCCTAGCCCATATCTATCTATATTTCACTGTATTCCTCTGCTTCCAACAAGGATAAAATTGCTAAGGACACCGAATGAGAAATGTTGTTCATGAGGATATTTATCCTAAATTCCAGTAAATTCACTTGGCAAAGTTTCCAAATGCTTCTTCTCTTCAGAGGTTGCTGTGTACATTTTTGAAAGGCAACAATGATGTAAATTATGAAAAAAAAAAACAAGTTTTAGGGTGTCCCTCTGACAGGGAATCTGGAAGGCTCAGATCCTTCACTACTAGAAAAATATTAACTATTCATAGTCACACAGTAAAATATTCTGCAGAACAATAATTAATAGCACCATGACAATATGCCATGTTTTATTAGGTAACAACTCTTTTGACTTGCTTTAATACCCAGATGTATATGTATTGATGGGTGGAAAGATTCATAATGCCATTTCACTATTGAACGACCCAAGTTTCACTTCCTATTTCAAACGAGACAATTAATTTTGCCTCTGTGCACCTTATCTGAACGCGCTGACATGGATTTGCCTTTTACTCTCATTATGCAAAGTGAGTTGCAGACAGCAACACAGTTGAGCTGCGTGCTTGCTGTTTAATATTTATAGGGTTCCAGCGATGATTAGGCAGCACTTATAACAAAATCTCCGCTCCTCCGGGCATGTAAATTCTAGTGTAAGCACGAACTTTGTAGTCAAGATACCTGTTTCATACTTACTAGCAGGCAAGCTCTGTGCATCTGCCAGCCGTGCTGCTGGGCCTCAGGGTCATGGATTCGCACTTTCTGTTATGCAGTTAATTTGCGTTGTGTCACACCTACAAACTGCACCGGTGGCTCTAGCCACCCCCCTCATCTGAAAAACACACCCCACTGTTCGGGGAGGGCAGGATGGGTGAGGGAGCATGAGCAAATCAGTGCAAAGTTGATTTTGCTCCTCGAACAAGAACGGGAAACATGCACGCTGCTGCAAAATCCACAGCATGTTAACAAAATCCATGCCCTCTAGAAGAAGCTCGTGACTCTGCCACTCTCAGGACTCTTCCATGTTCATCACGAGTATTTTGGCACTGGAGATCGTGCTTCATTTTCTGTCGCTATCCGTGTCCATCTGCTGTCTACCTTGATGAAGCACAATGGCTGTGTGCCCTTGCAGAAGCTGCAGAAACATGGGCTTCATTCTCTTGCTGTGCAAAGCTGCCTGTCCAGGTGGTGTGAGAACCTTCCCGATGAATGAGGTCATATGACTCCAGGGATGGGAATTGACGGCTCATTGAGTCACTCAGAACAGCAGTACCGGGAAAAGGTCTGCTTTCAACTACAGAAATGGAGGCTTGGAAAGACAAAGCATCTGCTTACTGAGGGAGGGCAGTAAATCGAGGGGGGGGAGGGGAAAGGGGAGACCGTGAACTTGAAACGGGGAAGTGAATGGTTTAGACGGTAGGAATGAGAGTGGAGAAGCTGGGCGGGCTGGCAATGAGGTGGTGACATTAGGAAAGATGATGGAAAAAGTTAATTCTTACAGTCTCTCTTCAAGTCCGTCATTTAGGGACAGTGGGTGGGGAGTCACGGACATAGGAATTGTAATAGATTAGGAGTTACCACTGAAAATAGAGATGGAAAGAAAGGTTTCTGTGTGGGTGTGTGTAAATGTGTGTGTGCATGTGAGGGAATGGAGGTGGCATCTAAAAAGATGAGAATCTCTTCTTTCTCCTCTCAGACTGGTCAGAATTTTAATATACTATTGGGTCGGATTCCAGGACATAGACAGACACACGAGTTTTAATGCACAGAGTTACTCCCCTGAAATGTGACTCATTTTTGCGTTCATGTCGAGGCAGGGTAAATTGCCTGGGGTTTCCGTTATTTTTGTCTTTCCCTCTTCCTCCCTGCCTGTTTCTGTTTAGGAAAAAGGGATATCCCACTTAAACCTGAAGCTTAAGTAACATGCTGCACCACAGTCTATAAAAGTCTTACATCAAATCATTCATTAGTGGCCCAGCAAACAATAATTCAATGTTGTATTTCCTTTCAACCATCGGTCTCTGAAGCAAAGGAAGAAAGAATAAGGGCAGAAACCTTCTCATCAAGCCTTAAAACCCAATACTGTGCATGACAATTTTTTTGGAAACTTCCCCTGGAGAAATTCATTTTCCTCATGCACTTTGAGATGGCAATAAAATTGCTGGAAAATTAGAATAAAACATCTTACCGAGAAGTGGCCGCTAAGATCCGATGTGGAAGTGTGAATGTGGAGGCAGGGCAGGTTGTGAGGGCCCTGAGCACAGAGAGGAAGGAGCGTTCCTACGCCCAGAACGCCATCAGCTCTGGAGACGTGTCATTTTCAAAGGTGATGTCAGGTGGCCTGTGAGTGGATGGTGAGGATACAGAATTGGGGGCATACTGTGTGGACACCCCAACTCAGGCCTGTGTAAATTCTGCCGGAGCTGGGACAACGGGTTGTGCAAATGATACAAATTCCTGTTTCCAAAGGAACACATGAGTGTATTATTGTTAGGAAAAGAGGCAACAAAGATATTATATTCTTCTTACCCAAGTTGATTTTTGAAAACCCAGATCCCCATGGAAGAAACTTGGTGAAAGTGAGGTACTGGCTCGCTGCACAGAGGGGTCATGGAGGAGCGGTGGCGGTCAGAAAGGCCTGTGTGAGACCATTCGCTTCCAACACAACAGCTGTGTCCTCTCTGACAGCCCTGGGCCAGGCACTGTGTTTCTGAGTGTCCAGCTCCCTCCCCCAGGGCCCGAGAGGCAGCCACCGCCTTGTTCACACAGAGCCTCCCCAGTCCCTGGCTGTCCCTGCAGTCTAGCCTAGAAGACCCTCCCTCCAGGTGTGCACATGGGACTGGGCGCTGCTCCGGGCTCTCCTGCTGCCAGCCTGACCAGTGATAGGTTCATGTCGAAGCTTCACATGACCATTTTCTGTTTCATTTCCCATGTGGGTCAGATAAGCTGAGGTAGTCCCTCCGCAGAGACTGGGGAAAATCAAGCAGACCAGCTCAATGAGGCAAAGATGAAAAGAATTCTGATTGAGTCTGATTGATTTTGTCCTGTGGCCCAGCCTCGTTGCTCTCAACTTTTAGGTTGGCACACATGTGTGTCTGACATTTTCAACCAAAAGATTGCAATTAATAGTGGGCTGTGGCCCAGGATCACCTGAGAGACATTGCATTTTCCTCTGCAGCTCAGGACACCACCATACGGCCATAAGAGTGATGTTCCTTAGCAAACCTAGGGCTTACCAAACCTGAGGAAAACTGTCACGACTCGGGTCAGTCGTCAGTGGCTGGAAATTATTCTGTGGACCTTTCTAAGGTAATGAGACCAGTTTTGTGTATGACTCAGAGAAAACATTTTGTTGTCTTCAAACTGAATGTGGCAATCTTTAAGAGTAATGAGGGGGTTCTCAGGAAGTGGGAATTGCTGCACCAGCTAGCGGGGGTTAACCCACCAATAAAAATTCCTCTGGGGGTTACAGTATTGGGGTGACCGGTAGCAAAAGGAGCGTCCTGCCACACCAGTGGTAGCCCTTGAACTCTTGCACTCCGACCTCCTGTATCTTCTTCCTGAGATCAGCTTCCCCTCAGTGGACATAGGATGGCGGTCACCAGAAAGGAGGGTCAAATACAGGATGAGGGAAGGATTTGACTTTGGGTGACGAACACACGATGCAATAGACAGTTGGCATGTCACAGATTGTGCAGTTGAAACCTATATAATTTTATTAACGAATGTCATCCGATATATTTAATAAAAATGAATAAGCACCCTTTGAACACTTACATTTGATCTTAGTCAGAAATTATTTTAAATTATTGCTCAAACAAAGAAATCTTTCTGCTCATTAGGTCTCCTTTGTATTATCAAAAATTCTTCCTTTTCCTTTTCTGACTTCACTGCACCCCATCCAGAATAACAGTCCTTTGCAATGTTGATTTAGTTCCAGGTGTAATCTTTTATGTCACTTGACTTTGCTTTTCCGATTCAAAATGCCCAGCTCTGAGGGGAAACCATCACTGCAGCTTTGCCCACAGGCCCTGCCTACCATGAGGAGCCGCTCCGGTGTCCCGGGCAGCGGAGAAAGAGCTGGCCCGTGGCTTTGCGAGCAAGGACTCTTCTCCGGCCTCTGAGTAAGGACAATCTTAGGGACGATCCTCCCAATCTGGTTGGCTTTGGGCTACCTGCTCAGCACACCTCCTTGTTTACAACCACAAGTACAAAAGCATGATTTTCCCCTTCTCCACTCAAAACATTAGCTGTTTGGCTTATGGATTTAACCTCTGTGGGGCATCTATGCTGTTTGCTCACTGTTGTGATTTTAAACCCTCAATCTGTTTTGTACTTCTAGCATAAGGCTCTTAGATTGTTATATAAACTGCTACTCCATGAATTCCCTTTTTATCTCAAAAGAGATAAATGTTAAATCCTCACCTAGATGGACAGATGGACAAAATACACATTTAGGCATTCAATAGAAGCTGGGTATTCTACTGGGAACTTTCTGAACATCAGGACCTGTGATAGTCTTGTTTCTTGCTTTTGAAGTCACCAAATATGATCATAAGACAAACATGCCTCTTGGCCTTGACTTCCTCCTCCCTAATCAGCTCCCCAGGAGTCTGCCTTCTAAGGGTGATTTTCAGGTACAAACCCATCACTCAGAGTCACCTCCTCTATTATGGTGGCCCTCACACTCTGGGCCCCTGACCTAATCACCCAGGGGTCAGACACCAGACGACTAAGGGTGGCCCCTGTGCCCCGGAGCCCACTGACACACTCAAACCAGCCAATCCAAACCCTGCACCTGTGCCTTCCTGAAACAACCACAGTAGAGGCTCTTGCCCGGTGCCCCCCGCCCCTGTGCAACCTTAGCCTTGTGACTGACCCAGGTGCTTGCTCATGCGCCCCCCACCCCGTAATGTGGAATACCGCCTTCCCCTGGGAACTGCGAGTCATAAACCATCTTTCCAATGGAAATGGTTTCCTCGTCCGTTGCCCTTACTGTACCTCAGATTTCCTGTTAATACATTATATTTTCCAGCAGCAACCTAACTGGAGACAGGAGACTGTCTCTTTCTACTTCCCTTTTGCTTTCTCTGTAAACAAATTATTGCTCAATTTATTTGAATTATTCACCAATTAACCATCGCTTTGTTTACAAAGACATGGTACAAAGTACTGTGGCAATCCTGAGCTACAGTTACACCCAAAAGCCAAGAGATGGAATGAAATATCTCTCCCCACATCACTTCCAGTCCTTCGATCCTGAGTCTTAGTCAAGACATGAAAATATGCTGAGACACCTATTTGCAAGGCTAGAATGAGTATGTTTGCTTTGCAATTTCCTCTCTATTTCCATTTGTTTCATTTTTATGTAAATTTTGATGAAAGAGATCTGATGTAATTGCTGTGGCTAGTCTAGAAAGAGGGGAAATGTAAATGTTGCTGACAAAATGAAAATTTGTGACGGTAATATTTTTTGGAAACTGCAATTTTTTTGAAGTCTGTAACAATGCAGATGTGATTACTGCTCAGCGATTTTGGTGGGACTCCAACTCTTCAAAGCTGAGTTATGTTCACAGATGAGATGGGGTGTTTCCTAAGGACCCACCGTCCTGCTCTACAGTAACCTTCAGTAAGCTCATGGAGAGCAAGTGGTCTCAAAGGTCTCGTTGAGATTTAAACCAAGTCAGAACATTTCGTTTGCCATGGAATGAAGACTGAGTCCTCTCCACCGTGGTCGCTGACCTCCGGGCTTGGGTCTAACTCACACTTTGTGATGTGCTCTCTGGGACATGTGAACTTTCTCCCACCTACCCAGAATGCTTACGCGTTGGGAGAGGAGGCCCAGGGGAGTGCAGCGTGTGAAAACTCACTTCTTCTGGGTGCAGAGACAAACCACCATGATGGTGAATGCTCACAGTAATGGTTTAAATTAAGGGTAAATTGTTCAGTTGTAACTTTCATAAATGCCAGCATGTTTACAGATATTTCCAGTTTTCTTTATTAACACTGTTTTGAAGAATGTATACAACTTGAAAGGTGTCATCAGCACGTGCTTCTTTGAATTTTAATTCAATAAGTTTTGTCCACTCACCCTTCACATAATCCATAGCAAGCGCATCTTTACTGTCATGGATATGGCTGGAAGAATGCAAGTACAAGCATCAGATCTTAGAGGAAAGTAACTGTTTATTGAGAATTGGTTGTTGGGGTAGGACAGAGGGAGATGAGGTCTCTGCTCCCCAGGATGTTCTAGGAGAGAGAACCAGCAGCCTGCGGCATTCAGGGCAAAACATCTTATTGAGAGTTCAAGCGCTGATTGTGAAATCTTCAGGAATTCTGCAAGCCTTTGTCCAACAGAAACTTATTCATCGTTAAATCATACAAACTTACAATTAAATCAATTACATCCCATGCAAAGGCAATCGATACTCAAAATGTTTCTTCCCAATTATTCCACTGCATTGCACTGCTATCTATGTTCTTGGGGTTACTGAGTCTGTTGTCAGTGGGCGGGATGCTGTGTGGCTGTGAGTTCCTACCCACCCTGGTCCATGTCCATGTTCAGTGAAGTCATCCCGGCAGCTCAGCACCAGCCGTCGGGTGGAATTCGCATGATAGAAATCAGCACATGCTACAGTTAAGGGCTTGATTTGCTGTTTTGTTCATTGTTTAACCATTGAATGTGTTTTAAAAAAATTAGTAAAGCAAGTTAAACTCAAACGTACTTTGTGTTTGTAGCCATTACATTATAAATGGCACCAAAAAGTGAGGAAAGTTGTCCCAGTATTCAAAAACTATTTTCCGATTCAGAGAGAGAGTCTCATACTGTAGATGAGGTAGCACAGTTCCTCACACATCTTTGTTGCTTTACGTTCACCTTGCTCATTAATGTAAATGCAAATCTTTTTGTCTTAACTGTCTAACATTAGACATGGCACTGTACACTAATATTAGGTTTAACCATATGGAATTTTAAACACAAATCTTAACAAATATTCAGGTCATGACTATACTGTCCCTTGCAGCCATAGCTTGGCTAAGGAAACATTTTTTTCCAAAATCCATGGAAGCGTTCTTCGAGATTCAATTGCCACATGAAATTTACAATAGGGTATATAATATATTCCATTATGTGTAAATGCTATACGTCTTTATCTGTAAAATTTATAATACACTTATGTGTGTGTCCACATCTCTATGTACCCCCGTTCTTTCTTTTCCAGAGCTGGTTCTTGCACACTTGCCAGCCCGCCACCCGCCCCCCGCCCCCGCCGGAGTACCTGTGACCTCGACCCTAGAAGCCGAGCCTCTGCTTTACGAGGGTCTTTCCACGTGACAGTCTTGTTTGCTATGCCAAGGCCTCTATGATGACCCCGCTTATTGCTGGTCAAATCCATGGTAGGTGGTGACACACTGTGGGACAATGTGCAGGCATTCGATCTAGTTTGTACAGTGTCACCCCTGAGCGGACATCAAGCCCTCCCCCGGATGTCCAGAACAGCCCCGCTCCTCCCCACCTGGCAATCTGCAGCCGCTAGAATGTTCCCAGTGTGCCTTCAAATTGTGTTCTAGTCCCTCTCATGTCTTACTTTTAAGGAATTTTTATACTAGGTTTTTAATATACAAGAATGACTGAAACCCTAAAAATATTTTTTTCATCAAGCATCCCAAATAGGACAAACATTTCTTACTTCCTCTACGACGTGCCCGAGTGACAACTCAAGTGCTCCGAAGTCACTGTGGATTCGTGTGACTCTCCTTGCAAACACTTCTCACAGCTCAGATGGTGAAGCATTAAAGTGTCCGTGCATCCAGGCCTCCCAGCCCGGTGGGTGGGGCGTGGACAAGCAGGAAGAGCCCGCGACCCCCACCTGCAGTGTGTTTCAGTGTGTTTACTTGTCTAGGAAAACAATGTTCATGGCAGTGCGGCGGAAACAGCTGTAACAGAGGGAACATTCTTCTAGATGACTTTTTCCCTTGTCCTCAGTTCCGCACAAGGTGTCTATAACATTTTCTCTGTACCCCTAGGGCTTGAGAGGGAAACCCAACTCTTCTCAGCAGGCGCTGCACCTGCTTGCTCAGCTGATGCCACTCTTCTGTAAGAAGCCCCAGGGGCCACCTCTACATGTCACGGGTGGAAATGCCTGCACCCACCCTGGACTCTGCTGTGAGGACCATGCCGAGCACCCTCCGAGACACACCGCCGTCGGGGAAGAGGAAAGGGTGGCCAGCTCAGGGTCTCTTCCTACAGCATCTTGACCCAGCCTTCCAGGTCTCCCAGGAAGCCCTCGTCTCTGTGAGTGACGTGCTCACCAGGTCTCCAGATCTGATAGCATCACATAAGCTTGGCCACAGAGGTCAGCGTGTTTAGCGCTTTCCACTCTCTCCTGCCCTCTGTTTTATCAATGGTGTCCTAACACCCCCAGCTCTGCGGTTGGAGTGGCATGCTCTGTCGTCCCTGATGTCCACGCTGCTTGGAAGTCCTGCTTTTTTACTTTTCATGTGGACAGTTCATGTGGTGCAGTGAGAATCTTCTGTTCTGCTCAGTTGATTATATTGACACGGCGTGTGAAGGAACTAAGGTGTACAGAGAACCTAAGCAATGAGGGGAAGGGGGTTGCAGGTCACAGCAATCTGCGGGGATGGCACTTACGTGCAGGGCAGCACCGTCGTCCTCAGGGTGTGCCCAGTGCCCAGTGATGAGGTGAACATGAGTTCATCCTGTGCCACTGAGACAGCCTCCCCGTCCCAGACACACAGAAATACTGTTTTATCAATAATTTCACAGGAAGTTTTATAATGGAAATTATTACCTAGAGAAAATGGTACCTGAATTAAATCCCTCTTAATAGCTGCAGGCATTTGTTAGGCATAAATCATTAACACAAAATAAATATGTGAGGAGAGGACACAATTGCCTAAGAACACTCATTTTAAAACTTTAGAAATAAATTATTTTGTTCTAAATCTAAACGTATTACTCTAAAAATATTGTATTTCCTACTGTCAGAAACTTCCGCAGAGACTGAGGAATGTTGGTAGGGTTCCGACAGAGGAAATCAGGAGCCCTGAGAGCCGACTGGAACAGGAGCCGTCTCAGCTTCCCTTCCATCCTGAGATCCTGGAGTTTGATGAGTCTCCCTATCACCTGCTCATTTTTTTTTAGTGTATCAAGATTAGCATCTGCAAAAGGAATCAATGCTTTATTGGATCTGATTATACAGAATACTAAGGGTGAAGTTTCCATCTGTTGTGGTTTGTAAACATCCAGTGTTCACTTCAATGAACCCGAGCCAAGGGACCCCGTGTGCGGCATGTCGTGGCTGGCGCAGGCCAGGTGCGGGCAGCCGTTAGAAGCGGCACAGCCTCCCTCAGCCTTCAGCTGGGAGAGCAGCCCAGAGGCCCCTGTGGCTCCCAGCCTTCAGGGCTGGGGACAGTCATCACACCAGGAAGAACACCAGTCTCCAAGGCGGTAAAAATCTGTTCCTCTTCAACATGCTGGAGGGGACAATTTTCCTTCTTTTTCCTTCAGCTCTTGTGACTGGTCTAATCATTCGATTAACAGGAGAAAACAGCCAACTTTAATTATGTGTATTCACATGGGGATTCCCTAAGAATATGGGACCCTCATGTCATGCTTCTGTGCTGTCTTGAGCTAATGAAAAAGGGACGTGTGGTGTGGGGCTCTGAAGGAGAGGAAGGCATTCACATGGAGACGGGAGAGCCGAGGTTTGTTTGACAGATGTTTGCTGGGCCATCTGCAGCCATGTGACCAAATGCAGGTCCTGCTGCCCGAGGCAACAAGACCAAACTTGAGATACAGGTGCGGGTGAAAAGGAGAGCAGTTTACTCAAGTGCTGGCTGCCTGAGAAGACGGGCAATTCTCTCATCCCCAGGGCCCGTTTTATCATCTCAGCACAGGCAGGAGTCTTTATTAGGAGGGAGAGGGAAAGCGGAACGAAGAGATCAGGGAAAGGGGTGTTGAAAGTTCTCTACTGGCAACTCAGCGCAGTCCATTCTGATGATTATCTCGAAAATGGTCAAGCAGAGGTCCTGTGTTTCTGCTTGAGAGTCAGCAAGTCTCCCGGAGCCAGAACCTGCAGGTGCTGGAGTCGGCCTGTTCCCAAAGTGAGTTCCTGGAACGCTCACCCAAATATTCGGCTTATCTATGGGTTACCTGTCAGCTAATAGTTCAACTTTTACAAAAACACTTGTAACAGAACAGAAGAGAGGTGGGTTGCAGCAGTGGGACACGGTGGACTTTGCTCAAAAACGCATGCTAGGTCCTCCCGGTCTTTCCCACCCGGGTCACACTCATCTGCAGTCACCTGAGATGCCACCCTTCCTGGAGCGGGTCCTCTGTCTCATCCTGTTAGGCCATTAGGAAAAAGGTCAAAGATTTTTCTGGAGTCTTCTGTTTCTTAAAAATAACAAGCTTAGAATAATCAATATCCCTCCAAAAGGCATATTTTGGGGTCCTAAAGTCTGACCTTCCCCCTCATCACTCAAAGGGTTTCCGTCAAAGCGGAAGACATTGACAGGCGATTTTGCTCTTTCCTGCATTTGCAGTGAAGAGCCAAAAATGGATTTTACTTTCTGTCTTAATTTAAAAAGCGTAACAGAGTGAAAATTTGGGTTTCCAATTTGCAAGTAGGCCATTATTGATGAAAGTGAATTTGACCAAAATTCTCAGGTTTTCGGAATTTATTACCAATCCCTCAAATTCTGAAACAAACGCATTTTGGTCATCAGATCAGAGAAATAAGAGCCCCTCTTAGTGCCACTGGCCAGATGTTTTCCCGTCCCACAAACGTAAAACCCTACAACTAAAGACCATCCATCTGGTCCGACAGCTGCTTAGTGCCTCTTCCAAACTCCAGAGCTGGGCTGTGAGTTGGAGAGCAGCAGCCTGGTTTGGAGAAGCGGGGGACCTTCCCAGGTGGGAGAGGGAATGTGGATTAAACCGCTAATGGAGAGGATAATTGTGGTCTTTAGCATAATAATGGAGAGAAATAGCATCCCTGAGGGCAGACCCAGAAGTGAAAACAGCTTTGCCCCATAAGATACTATTACTGCAGTGCCATTTAAAGGTGTGTGTGTTGGGGAGGGGTGGGGAATGCAGGTGCATCTGTACAAATTATACTGTGAATTAAGCTTTGTCTGTTTTAGCGCAGGTTAAAACTAATCTACATGTAAGTGTTAGCGGCAGGGCCCGTTAATGGATTACACGATATCCCCATGTATCTAGTGTCTCACCATCGATTTCTGAGAGTGTCGGGGAGAAAAAAGACTGGGCTAATGCATCCATATTTATTATCTCCAAATGTCGGTGGGCATTTGACTTGCATATGCATGATGATCTCTAAGGGTAGGGCACACAAAACATCTGTTAAATATTCCAAGAAAAAAGCGTGTCTGTTCACGAACGAGTACATTCCGCCGTGGGAAGGGGCACTGCGAACAGTGGGTTCTCACACAGTAGAAAATAGTCAGCTCCGGTCCCATCCCGCTTAACGAAGGCCCAGAGAAAAATTTCTGGCAAACACTAATGACTACATTTGAGTGTACTGTTTAATTTTGGCAACTTCTTCTAGAATTTTTGGGCAAGAAACAAACAAACAAAAAGATAGAACCACTTGTAAGTTGGTTACAGCAAAAGATAGTTTGCTTAATAAGCAGACTTACTATTCCTTCACGTTTAAGTTTGTGGTCAAAAAGGGGCCTCACGCTAAACCTGACCAACTCAGGGGAGGCCCGCATGGTGGCCTTTCAAACTCAGAGACCGACAGTGGCCACATAGGATGGTCTGAAATTAAAACTTCCTAACTAAAAGCGAGTCATGGTGGATAGTCGTGTCCAAGGCCAGTATCTTTCTTGACAAAGGTCAGCCTTACCTTAACTGAGCTTGTCTATTACCTTTTTTGCATCTAAGATAATATACCTTTGGAATGTCAAGGGCGTCCCCTTTTTCCAGACCCTTCAGGGCACAATTTCCCACCAGAGCACGAGGCCTCGGAGCCCCTCACTGTCGCCTTGTTTCCCCCGCCCTGTCTGTCTGTGCTGTGAATGTCCCTAACTGTCCTGTACCCACCAGTGGAAAAGGAGGCTTTGTTTCTTCATTTTACTCTTTCTTCAATGCCAGAGACTTCCCCGCTTCACTTTCTCCCTAATCTATTACCAGTGGATTTCAGGTACCCCTCATGTCTTCCCCTTTTACTCTGATGTATAAAATGAGCTACAAAACTGCCATTTTCTGTAGCATTTTCTCAATCCATCGAGATTTTGCATCCCAGGCAATTGCCATCAGCTTGGCTCAAATAAACTCTCTACAGGTTGAGACGTTCCTCAACAACGGTTTAAAAATTGCAAACTGATTGGATTATTCTTTATCTCATTATCATCTCCTGTGTAGAGGAAAGAAGAGTTCAATTGATAATAGCTTCACAGGGTAATCTGATCATAGATTCCTAACTGGGCAGGTCACGGGAGCAGTGAAGCTCCAGGCCCATAACTTTGCAGTCATAGGTTTCTCTCTGGTTTCAGCAAGCCCCGTCTGTTCTCACACAGCCAAATTATAACACACCTTCCAAGTAAGCAAAACTGCCCTCAAGGGGGCACAGGATCTTAACTGTTCTGCAACCTAAACTCCGCTTTGCTTTTTCCCCACCCCCGTGTGATCCTCCTCACTCTCCCTCCTTAATTTCAAGAGAAATTCAAAAAAGAAGCTGAAAAACTGTCACTCTCTGAAGCACTCGAGATCTTGCTTCCTGGCGATTGTTCTTAGTTTGGGCTCAAATAAAACTTTTTAAAAGTTCTTGACAGGGTGGATGCTTAAGTTGACATACTAATGATTACAAATTGGAAAGAAGTGATTTTGTGCAGCTTTTTACACACAAAAACAGTGTATGGGAGGAAGCGTGTTACCTCGCCGTGTCAGCTGCTCACTGCAGGCCTGATGTCCCACCGGGGTCCCCCAACCCCACCCTCTTCCTGAGAGTGGCCTCCTTACATTGCGGCCTCTGAGCAAGCATCCTTTGAAACAGCATTTCTTAGTCCGGCAAATAAAACAATACCCGGTGCCCTGGATATCTGATAAAGAAAGGAAATTTAAAATGGGAAAGTGGATAATACCTGTCAGTGACAAAGACAAATGAAACACTTTATTATAAAAGTCTAATGGGGTAAAAATGAAAAATTTACACTCATTATTGCATACCTCCATAGCCTAGTGGCAAAATCTTGTCTGCTTACTGAGACCCTGCGTCCTGCAGCTGGAAGCAGCAGTGAGCTACGGAAGAACCTGCGGGGGACACGCCCCCCCAGCCTCCTCAGGGCCCCCACCCAGCTCAGGCTCCTGGGCCAGGACACTTCCACAGCGGGGCTGTAAGGACAGTTGAATAATCCAAAGTACCTGTAGCCAGAAAGTCCCTAAGACACTCACGAGAATCCCCAGCAGCTTCCAGATTCTACGTACCTGTGGCGGGCTGGACTCTCTTGCCTAAGGAATGAAGGAAGCTCCTGAAGGGCTTTGAGGATCCTTGGTGGTCTAAGTGTGTCTACGCGAAATTGTCACTTTACACACGGGAGCCGCAGTTCCCTGCAGCTCTGAAGTCCTGGCTCCTTGTGCCGTCTGAGTGTCTCTGTCCTGGGCTCCTTTGCCCACAGGGCACACTGCCACTGCCACCAGGGGACCTCTCTTGGTGAAATGCAAGTCTAATTGTGCTGTCACTTTAAATCTTCCAGAATTAGCCATTTTTTTCAAGGTAAAGGAGGGCCAAACTTCTTAGCCTGACACAGCTTAAATGTCCTTCAGATCTGCTCCTTGGACCCTGGCCAGTCCCTGCTCCACCCCTCTGAAGGCTGGACGTGCCTGCCACCTGGGATATCCCTACCCAATGCATTGCCACAGACATCCCAGGATGCACCTGGGTAGCCTCTGGCTCTGGGGTCATATGTTCTGCAACCAGGGCTAAGTGCCTCTCCCCTGGGATGGGTTTAGCTCTGTTAAGGAAGCAGGGTTTGGAATCTGTCAGATCTGGTCTTAATTCCAGATGCCACCTTTTCCACATTGAGCACATCAGCAGACCTTTCTAAACCTTGGCTCCTTCACATTGTGGCTAATCATACTTAGTTCCAAGAGCTGGTGTGAATAAATATCATCGTGAATGGAAGGCAACTCACTCAATGCCGGACACACAGAAATCATTCAATAAATATTAAAAGGCCGGACACACAGAAATCATTCAATAAATATTAAAAGGTGCACTTGGCATGTTAAACCACAAACTTTACCTCCTTCACTGGGATTCCCCTAAATGTCTCATCTCACTGGGCTCCTGACCCCCCACGTCAAACACCCTACACTTACTTACCCAATGACATTGCTGCCATCACTTCCCATGGCACTGAGAGATGATTATGCAAACATGTGCCTTGCACCCAGGACCCCACATGGGATTCAATACATACCTTGCCCTTAATACTTGAGTTAGTTATTGAACACATAGGATTAAGAAAAATAAGATTTAGTGTGTGTATCCACATAGGTGGAATATATTGTCACGTTTTAAACATCTTAAAGTATTTTAAATACATTGTTAATACACCATACCTTTCCCTCAAATGTTGTTTGTTTGTTTGTCTGCTTGTTTTGCCTTTGCACTAAGTTCTTTGGGAAAAGGCTCAGCGAGAGAAAAATCTCAGGACCTGGAGTAAATATTTTAATTATTCAATTTCTGTCTTTTGAGGGGGGGAGTTAGTGCATTTATTTCTCCTTATTTGCTTGTAAATTCTTCGAGGCCAGCAACTAAATTTCTATACAACTCTTTACTCTTCACAATTTCTTGCACATTATAATTCTCAGTTAAATACTTGCTGAATGACATTGAATGAAGGACATGTAATTGAAGTGTAATAGATTAGAGAAACATAGTATTTATAATTAGCTGGTAGATGAGTAGTAGTGTGCTCTTGGTTCACTTATCTCTTACAAAAATCTTTTGAAAGTTGTAGAAAAAGAAACACTTACAACGTATTATTATTTTTTCTACAAAACGAACAGCAAACTGCCATGTTCCATCATTAAAAACCCCAGACGGTCCCTATGGAGATGGACTCGCGCCTTCCCAGGCCCTCTGGCACAGAGACCATGTGCCGGGGAATGCTCTTTCTCCATTTCCATCCCGGCTTCCTTGTCAGGCACTGAGGGGAACCTTTGTAGACAAAGCATTTAGTTTCCATTCTTTTGTGAACATGGCTCAGCAGCTATTCTCGGAAACCTCCGTGGGAGGCGCAGATGCACCTCTGGGGAGAGTGAGTCACTGCTGCCTCGATAATTATTCGTTATTCCTACTGTAGATGATGGGTCTAAATATCTACAGAACCAAATCCTAGGAACCTGGAGGCTAATTGGGCTGAAAACAGCCCTGTGCTCCAGCCGGAAGGAAAGAAAAATGCAGTCAATTAAGCTCTAATGGGCAAACCCAGCACCCTCCTCCCCACCACCGCCAGGCTCGAGGTGCCACCTTCAAAACAACACACACTGATTGCAGCCCACTGAATTCCCGGAAGCAATTGCCAGGTAAGTTCTGCTGCCCCGCTGTTGAAATTTCCTTTTCAGAAATGTGGCTTAATAGTGTTTCTTTTGAGAATTACTGTTTGTGAGACACCATGATGTCTCTTAGGGTGGCTAAGACTGAACATTAGCCTCCCAGAAAGTTACTTTCTAATGGAGAAGAAACAGGCATAGACACCCAATTAACAAGAGCTTCAGATGAAGGTCAGGAAACAAAACAGGAACCTGCTCAGAGCAGGGTGAGTCCTCAGCTCCTAAAGTGAATTTTGGGGTTAGGGTGAGGGCTAGGGTTCGGATTAGGGTTAAGGTTTAGGGGTTAGGGTTAGGGTTAGGGGTTAGGGTTCGGATTAGGGTTAAGGTTTAGGAGTTAGGGTTAGGGGTTAGGGTTCATATTAGGGTTAAGGTTTAGGGGTTTGGGTTAGGGTTAGGGGTTAGGGTTCAGATTAGGGTTAAAGTTTAGGGGTTCAGGTTAGGTTTAGTGGTTAGGGTTCGGGTTAGGGTTAAGATTTAGGGGTTAGGGTTAGGCTTAGGCTTAGGGGTTAGGGTTAGGGATTCCTTTATTTCCATCCCAGGGTCTTACGAAGGTCATAGGGCAATAGGAATATTCAGACTGGGTGTCCCTTTCCTACCCTTTCTTCTTAGGTTCTGCTTAAGTCACAGTGTAGACAAGGCACACGGAATGGGAACTTTCCCTGCTAGACATTTGAAAGGGGATTTAACCAAGGCCAACAGACATATTCGGGCAGCACATATTTACGGAGCCACCTCTGTGTTCCAGGTGCCCTCCTAGGGATTTGGTGTTGAACCGAATCCATAAGGACCCTGTCCTTGCAAGTGTCACTCACAGGCATGGGGTGGGGCATAAACAAATAAGTCAGGAGAGACACAGACACCAGAAGGTGGGGGCTGTGGAGCACAGCGTAACCGGATAGGGCGTCAGGAGGGCGCTCAACCACCTGCTTTGCCGGAGACCGAGGGGCCCCCAGGACTGGGACTTTTTGGCACGGAAACTGGGAAGCCCCGGCCATCCTAGGTACAGGAGATGGGAAGGAATCAAAGGTGACTCTAAGTACCTGCCTTGACCAATGTGAGGATGGGTTTGCTTTTGGCAAAAAGGAGAACCCAGCAGGTTCCAGGATGTGAAAAGGAGAGCAAACCAGGAGTACTCCGGTGACACCTTGAGCTTAAGATGCTCTGTACACATTCCCGTGGACATGGAGGGCTGGTCATTTGATACAGGACTCTGAATTTTAGGGGGAAAAATCAAGGTGAGAGAAATAAATCTGAGTATCATTAGAATATAAATACAGAGCATTTATTGTATTAAAACCATTGGGCAAAGGAAATCACTGAGGGACCTCCAACATTGGGCGTTTGGAGTTGGCACCAGATGGAGGGGCCGTGAGGAAGAGAAGACTCAGAAGAGAGAGGAGTCCTGGAACCCAAGTGGGGAGAATGTTTAAAGAAGTGGGGGGACTTTTCCTCAACTGCAGATAAGTCACGTGATATGGAGACTGAGAATGGATTGGATCTTACTGAGGACCAGAGCTGAGGTACTGGGGGCATTGGGTTCAGACAAGGTCACCCGTGCACCCACCCACACAGCCCAGCTCAAGATGGAGTCTGTGTGGGGTGCTGCTTACCTGCTTTGTTCACTCTGAGCATCAGAGTCTCATTATTGACAGTCAGATGATGTTCATCCAGGTCAAGTATTAATAGAGCACAATATATGCAACTGCTGTTACCAACCCAGATGTGAGGGAGAAGACAAAATGATTCATCGAGGATGACGAAGTAAGAACAGCATGCTTTTTCTTGTGGATTTCGATGAACCACCCGTGCAAGCTCTGTAGGGGGCCCCCACACCCGTCTCCAGTGTCTTATCACAAAGTGATGAGAGCTGGTGATTGAACTCCACTTCTCCGCAGCAAGGAGAGCGGAGCCGCCAAGAAGCTGGCTGGTCCACTGTCCTGTTAAGGGACCTCACACACATATCCGAAGCATCTCATACACTGTTTTCTCTTGGAAAATTTCAGACTTGTGGTGTCTCCTTCTGTAATGTCCAAATAAATGAGTAGCCAATCAGCGAAGTACATTCCTCCTGTCCTGCTTGAGAGCCCATCTCCCCAAACTGCCTGGAGCATGCCCGCAGGGACTTGGCCCCTGCCCCGCTCCTCCTACTTCTTTCGCTAGGAGCACGGGCTCAGTTAGCCGTGAGGATTCTAGGACCAAATTACATCACAGAGGTAGGGAGGCCATGTTCCGTGGAGTTTGTGTTGGCCACAGGGAGCCTTCACACCCGTGACCTAGCTCATAGTGGATTCCTGGTGCTCCCGGGAGTGCCGCAGGCAAACGTCTTGAAGACGGAGTGAGACTTCCTTTGGACATCTTCCCTTGTTGGCAGTAGGCAACCATCCACTGCTTCTCCAGCTCCTTCTCCATCCCTTGCAGTCTCTAAATCCTTCTCTTTCTAAATCCACAATCAGACGCTGTGGGGAACATTTACATATGGAGGGCCATCTGTGTTCTATTCTCTCTGGTGAAGATGCCTCCATTTCTCAGGGCCAACTAGAAACATATTTACTGTAAAAAAAACCCTACGAAAATACACCTGCTCTGCTTCTGTGTATTTCACAGGTTATGCGAAGTGAGACAGTCTCTCTCTAAACGCCTGCCTCTTCTCTCTGAGCCAAGAGGAGCAGGCTCCCACTCAGATGTCAGGGCTGCTACGTCTTCACCTCCACAGGGCCAGGTGTTGTCTTCAGGAGTCGCTGCTGACAGGCTCCCTGGTGCGCACTCCCACACCGCCTGGGAGGTGAGGGGGCCCAGCCGCAGGGGGCTACACTGTGTCTGGAAGTCCCATTTCTTACCTTCCGTCTAGATGGGTGGCATTTGATCATTTTCCTATTTTGTTTTCTGAATAGGTAATTCCAGTTGTATTATTAGCATATCAAAAGTATGGAAAGGTATATGATGGTGTTTCCCTTCTGCCTGGTCTCCTTTTTGCTAATTCCCAGACCCCTCCCCTGGGTAACCATGGTTACTGTTTTCTTCATGCACGTAACAAACCAATACAGATATATATCCCCCTTGCCACATCCTGATACACACACTGTGCATCTTGCTGTTGTCACATGATGCTGTGTGAGTGAGAGGTAGCCCATGCAGGAGGCCAGGGGCCTCACAGCGCTCTCTCCGCTCACTCAGTGAAGGCTCAAAGCACTGCTCAGCCACTGAGCGCGGCACCTGGCCTCCTTGGATTGGGGTGTGGGCCTGGGATGCATGCTCTCAGACAGGATGCGAGGACAGGTCACTCTCACCTTGGGGTCAGGGGTTTTAAGAAGCAGGTGGGCAGCCGCTGGACTCTGTTCTACTCCTTTGGCTGGACGTAGACAGTGCTGAGGCAGGAGTGCAGAGGGCTGTGCACCCAGGTGAGGAAAGGGAAAATGAGGGGGGCGGTTTCCATGCAATCTAGTCCAGGTCACGAAAATGGTCCTTTAGAGGTAAGGCCCCAGGACCCCCACACAGAGGACAGCCGCCGCTGAACAGGAGAGGGAGGAATAAACTCCCGTCGGACGGATGCACCGCAGGCCTGCGTCGGACTTCTCTGTGCAGAGACCACACCTCGCCGGTCCATGAACGCTTTCCCGTCTTGTTTGTACAGCTGTTTACTATTCCACCATAGAGGTGGACCGCAATCCCGTTTTGGATATTTAAGTTGTTTTTAGCCTTTTTCCACGAAAAAGAATGCTGCTGTGGACAGAGGTGTACGGTAATCATCCCACATGTGAAATGCCTTTCAGAGAGGTATTTCATTTTGAAATCGAAAACCTTACTTTAATATTCCTTTTCTATATATACACCAAATGAACCTGTGCACAACTGAAATTGCTAAAATATGTACATATTATTTGGCCCCCTTTTGAAAGAAAGACATTATACCAACAGCCAAAAATCTGAGAGAGAGTATTCCCTGCCCCATTTTACTGTTTGGGCGTCACTTCAGCTGCAGCCTCACTATGGGGTTGAAAATGCGTCTGGTTAAGAATCTGGCCCCCGAGACAGAGGACCTGACGGTCGTGGGCTTTAGTATAAGCTGGTTCCTCGGTGTGCACTCAGGACCCCAATTTACTCTCACTTACACACACTCTGGAAATAACTGGTTACGTGGTACATTTAAAAAATGAAAGGGGGGAAGAATGGAAGGAATAGGGCATTGCTTTGAGCAGAAAGTGGCAGGAAGTGGAGAGAGCCCAGAAAATTGTGAAAGTCGGACATCAGTTTCCAAAGGCGTAGAATCAGGGCCACCCCCAGTCAGGACAGACATGGCACTGTTCAATGACAGCCCAGCAAAGGGACTGGTAGTCAGCAGCCCCGGGTCATAGAGGAATCATTCAACCATATTTTACAGGGTATTTGAAAGGAAAAAAAAAAAGTGCAAAATTTCACTTAATGTTACCATCCTAAGGAGTAAGTAAGTGTAGATGACTACTCAGAAAGTATTCGCCTATCAGAGTCCATTTTCCACGCATCCTAAGTAAATGCAGTGTGGGCCAGAAGATCCCAGTTCTGGTAACTCGGAACTCTAAACTAAATGGCATACGGAGAGCAACTCGGCCTGTCAGGATGAGAAAAATCACTTCAATGGAAGAAAAGTGTGAAGTTTCTGGTAAAAGGGAAATTTCTCTGTAACACTTGGACTTGTCCACGGCCTCATGGTGGTTGTGTGACTGTGTGACATCCTCGCACATGCCCTCTGACCCCCATCTGAAACTGACGATGTTTCACAGTCCTAGCTCCTTCTTAAGAACAGGGTGTCATTGGAACTTGAAGTCCAGCAGAGGAGACTTGTTCCAGTATTGTCAGGTTAGAAAGTCAGGCTCCCAGCTGCAGCCTCATCCCAGGCTGCTGTGGCCTTGGACTTGCCAACTATTTTCCTACACCTCCGACCCACCGGCTCCAGCACTTGGCACAGATCAAGCTTGCTCACTTCTGAGAGCGGCGACCTTGAAGGAAGGTTGTCAGCTGACGCTGTTCAGGGGCTGGTGCTCATCCTTCAAGGTCACGGCTGAATTGACAGCCAGCTCGGCAGCTGACACCAGAGGCTGGAGAGAAGCTGTCAGGGTTGAAGATACCACAAAGGTCCCCAGCTACTCTTTACACAAGTCAGGCATTGGTTTTTTTCCTGCTCAGTCCAGGCAACTGTATTTTTTACATTTCCTCCCACTGCTATGTGAATGCTGTTCTTCTTCGCTTGGATCCCAAGTTGCTGTTTGATATTTAAAGGGGACAGCTGCCTCGTCTCCCCCTTTCCCCACAAAGTGGGGCATGGAGACCCTCGGTACCTGCAGCGAGGGGAGGAGACGTTTGGGTGGGGGTGCTCTCTGAAGGATAAACTTATTAAAACAGCAGGAGCACCACGCTGTGCTCTCCTAGAGACAGCGACAGAGCCTCGGATTCCACAAAGAAACAGATGGGCCCACACCTTCCTTAGATCTGGAATGAACATATTCAACTTTCCGATTCTGCTAATTTGAGGAGAGTTCAGCATAGATAGAGCATGCGTGTCTGGGTTCAGGATATTTCTTGTTTACAAGCAAAACTAAATTTAATTTCTCATTTCTACATTCTGAGGCCATTTTTGCAGGTGTTAAGAACTTGTTGGGGTCCTTGAGGAAGCGCTTAGCTCTGTCTCGGGTCCGAAGGTCAGGCCCACGTTTGCTTCACATCATTATCACAGTGGAACAGACACACTCGCTGACGGCGTTTCTTTAAGGATCGAGTCTCCTGCCCCCAACCATCGCTCTTAACTCTTCGATCCACATCCAGAATGCTGTTTGCCCCCCGCCACTCACAAGCTGAAAACAGTCATCTCGTGTGTGCGTGATGCTCAATGGTTTGTGAAGCATTTTCTTTTTTGTTCTTAAGAAATTACTTTTTAGAGCACTTTTTGGTTTACACTAAAATTGAGAGGAAGGTACAGAGGTTTCACATATACCTCTTGCCCCCAAATATGCATAGTCTCTCCCATTATCAATGTCATTCATTAAGTGGCACAATTTTTTTTTTTACCAAGGATAAACCTACATTGACACAGCATAATGACCCCAAATTCATAGTTTACTTTAGGGTTCACTCTTGGTGTTGGACATTGTATGGGTTGTACAAAAGTATGATGATGTATATCCATTACTATATTATTATAGAGTATTTTTATTGCTTTAAAACTCCTCTGTGCTCAGCCTAGTCATCCTTTCCCCGAACCCTGGCAACCACGACTGTGCCCACAGTTTTGTCTTACCCAGAACGTCACAGACTGGAGTCACACTGTGTGCACCTCTTTCAGATGGGCTTTCTTCACTCAGTCTTGCTTTCCCATGTCTTGTCCTGGCTTGAGAACTTGTCTCTTTTTAGCACTGAATAGTGCTCCACTGTCTGCGTGGACCACCGCCTATTTATCCATTCACCTACTAAAAGATACCATGATTACTTCCAAGATTTGGAAATCATCAATACACCTGCTATAAACAGTCACATGCAAGTGTGTTTGTGTGGACACATTTCGCTGTGCCCATTTTGCATCCCCACCAGTGAGAGTTCCTGCTGCTCCACATCCTTGCTAGCACTTGGTGTTGTCTGTGTTCCAAATTACGGCCATTCTGATAGGTGTGTAGTGCTATCTCATTATTGCTTTAATTTGCATTTCCCTGATGATGTAAACTGTGGAGCATCTATTCATATGCTTATCTGTACATCTTCTGTAGTGAAGAGTTGGTTAAGCTCATTGGCCCACTTTGAACTGAACTACTTGTTTCATTTTATTGAGGTTTAAGAATTTTTTGTATATTCTGGATAGTGGTCCTTATCAGATGCATGTTTTGCAAGGGTTGTCTCTCTGTCTATGGCTTGTCTTCTAATTATCTTGCTGTTGTCTTCTACAGAGCAAAAGTTTTAATTTTAATGAAGTACAGGTTATTAGTTGTTTTTTTCCCCATGAATCGTGTTTTTGCTGTTGTGTCTAAAAAGGCACCACTACACCTGAGATCCTGTGGGTCTTCTCCTGCGTTATCTTCTAGGGGCTTATAGTTTGGGTTTTACATTTAGGTCTCTGACTCATTTTGAGTTAATTTTGTGAAGGATTTAAAATCTGTGTTTAAATTCCTTTTTTCTTTTTTCTTTTCTTGCATATGGAGTTTCAGAATTATTTGTTGAAAAGACCACCTTTGTTCCATTGTGTTGTCTTTCCTCCTTTGTCAAAATCAGTTGACTCTGTTTATGTGGCTCTCTATTCTGTTTCACTGATCTCTTTGTCTATTGTTTTGCCAACACTTCACTGACTCAATTACTTACTTGGCATTATAGTAAGTCCTGAAGTCAGGCAGCATCCCTCCTCCAGCTCCATCCCTGTTCTGCAGCACTTCGCTGGCTCTCTTGCCTCCACACAGACATTAGAATCAGTCTGTCGATACCCACAAAATCACTTGCTGGGATTTTGTTTGGAATTGCATTGAATCTGTAGATTACGTTGGGAATTACTGATATTTTGGTAATATTGAGTCTTTCTATCCATGAACGTAAAATATCTCTCCATTTTGTTTAGTTCTTTGATTTTGTTTATCAGAGTTTTATAGCTTTCTTCATATAGATCTTGCTAGATTTGTGCCTACGTTTTCCATTCTTGAAGGTGCTAATGTAAATGCTATAGTGTTTTAAAACTCCAACTCCACTTGTTCTTTACTGGTATAGAGAAAAACAGTTGATTTTTGTATATTAACCTTCTACCAAGACATCTTGCTATAAATGCCTGTCAATTCCAGGAGCATTTTGTTGATTTTTTTTCAGATCTTCAAATAGATGATCAAATCATTTGCAGCCAGACAATTTTATGTCCTGAATCCCGGACTGTACAGCTTCACTATCAGGCCTTTTTGTGCGATATTGAAAAGGAGTGGTAGGAGGGGACGTCCTTGCCTTGGACTTGATCTTAGTGCGAAAGCATCGAGTTTCTCACCAGGCAGTGTCATCCGAGCGGCAGGGTTTTTGTAGGTAGTGTTTATCAAGTTGATGGAGTTCCCCTCTATTTCTAGTTTACTGAGAGCTTTTTTTAAATTAAAAATAAGTGTTAAATTCTGTCGAATGCTCTTCCTGCATCTATTATTATGATCATGTGAAATTTCTTTTTTAGTCTATTAATGCGATGGGTTCCATTGATTTTTGGTTGTTGAACCAGGTTTGCACAATCGAGATAAATCCCATTTGGTTCTGGAATATGTGTTGTTATAGGATGTTTGGGGATTTAGTTTGTAATATTTTGTTCAGGAGTTTTTGTCTATGTTTGTGAGAGGTATTGGTCTGTAGTTGTCTGGTAATGTCCTTGCCTGGTTTTGGTGTTAGGGTAATGCTGCCCTCAGAGAAGGAGTTTGGGACTACTCCCTCTTAGGGTTCCCTTGTAGGATGAGTACTGATACAATTCCTCAATTATAGATAAGTGCTATAGTTTATTTCTTACATGTTTGTATAGTTTACTGGTAAAAACTGGGTCTGATGCTTTCTATCTTAAGAAGTTATTAACTATTGCTTCAATTTTTTAATAAAATATAAGTCTCTTCAGATTGTCTGTTCAAATTTGTAAGCATAGAATTATTCATAGTATTCCTTGAATATCTTTTTAATGTACATGGAATCTGTACTGCTTATCTCTCTTTAATTTCTGATATTAGCAATATGTGTCCCCACTGTTTTACTTAGCCTGGTTAGAGGCTTATAAATCATTTTTAACAAGGCACCTTCTCCAACATAATTTTAGTCTAATGTTAAGTGAACCAATGGGGGAAGAGTATACGGAGTTTAGATGCTGGACAGAAGGTTGACTCGCAATCTGGGAGAGACAGAGCAGGACAAGGAGAGATGTCATCATGCCACTCAGAATTGTACACAGTTTAGAATTTATAAATTGTTTATTTTTGGAATTTCCCATTCAGTGTTTTTAGACCATGGTTGACCCCACAGAGCTGAAACCATAGAAAGTAAAGCTGTGGATAAGGGGGGACCACTATGTTTGTATGTATGCGTGTGTGTGTATATATGGAATGAAAACCACGAAGAGGTTAGTTACCACCTCCATCACTTCACATAGTTACTGTGTGTGTGTGTGTGTGTGTGTGTGTGTGGTGTAAGAACTTTTAAGACATACTGTTAGCAACTTCAAACGACACAATGCAGTGTTATTATCTATCAACACCATGCTCGACCTTAGACCCCAACATTTATCCCTCTGATAACTGGAAGTTCGTAAGACTTCTTCTTGATGGCCTTTGACCACCTCAGCCATGCTCCCCTCGCCAGTTTGCCTTTATTATCACCAAAAGCAAACGATTCTGCACTGTTTCAGTGATACAGTACTCATTTCTTTAAAAAACAGTTTGTCTAAGTTCTGTTACTACAAAGTTTAGTAATATGCACGAGCCCTTCTTAAATTACTTATCCTTAATATGAGTTACATTTGACATGACAGTTATTTCAAAGAGCTCAACAACATGAAAAGGACAGAAAATAAAGCAAGAGGAATTGAAATACTCCAATGTTATTATTCTGTGACCACACGGAATAGTTTTCATTGCATTTAAAATGTAAAACAAATGAAATAATGCCAACCACGAGGAGTAATACTTTGGTTTGATAGGTGCGAGCTTTAGTTAATGAGTGGGATATTTTAATGAATTTGAGCATCATCAGTCTTGTGTATAGTACAGTGAAATATGAAGATTTTAAACTGTTTCTCAAAGATCAGTGCAATAAAATTACAGAGAAAGCAATGAATTGTGGCCACAAAAGTAATAATGAAATGGACATTACACAAAAAGAAATCAAATTTTGAAAAGAAATGCCCCAAGATGCCGGCCTTACCAGGCCAGAAGTTAAACAGGCAATGCTTGAATGCCTTTGTTGTTTCCAGCAAGAACTAGACACTGAGCATAAAGCAGCACACAAAATAATGCCAGCATTTGCTTTCACTCTATCCTTTTCTTTGCTTTGGGGAGAAAACAAAATGTTCAGAATTTTTAACAAAAAATAATAGTAATTTGTAATAAACTTTCCAGTAAAGTTCTCTTTTACTGAGGTATAATTGACATATAACATTATATTAGTTTTATTTTATTTTATTTTTTAGGTGGGCAGCACATTTATGTATTTATTTTTATTGTTTATGCTATTACAGTTGTCCAAAGTTTCCCCCTTTGCCCCCTCCCCCAGCCCCCCGCTTCCCACAGTCCTTCCCCACACGGCTGTTCCTGTGCCCGGGCCGCGCATATATGTTCTTTGTCTAATCCCTTCTCCTTCTTTCAACCTGACACTTTGTTAGTCTTAGGTGTACACCATGGCTCGCTGTTTAAATGGTGACCACCGTAAGTCCAGATAGCAAACAACACCACACGTAGTTACAACTTTTTCTTGTGATAAGGAGTTTTAGGATTTACTACATTAGCAGCTTTCAAATATGCGGTACAGTCCGGGCTGTGGGCCACAGTCACCATGCGATGTATTACAGCCCCGTGACATTTATTTTATAACTGAGAGTTGGCACCTTTTGACTCTCTTCATCCATTATACCCACTCCTGACCCTCACATCTGGCAACCACAAATCTGTTCATCTTGTCTTTGATTATTTGTGTGTGTGTGTGTGTGTATTTAAGAATCCACGTATAAGTGAGATCATGCAGTATTTGTCTTTCTCTGTTTACCTATTTCGCTTGCCCTAATGCCTCCAGGTCCACCCACGGTGTTGAAAATGGCAGCAGTTCCTTCTTTTGTATGACTGGGTAATATTCTTGGCATGTATATACCACATTATGTTTACCTGTTTATCAACAGACACCTCGGTTGTCTCCATATCATGACTATTATATGTAATGTTGCGATAAACATGGGGGTGCATGTATGTTTTTGACTTAGCGTTTTGTTTTCTTTGGGTAAGTACTCAGAATTGGAATCACAAGATCATAAGGTAGTTCTATTTCTAAATTTTTGAGGGACTTCCATATTGGTTTATGTAGAGTGGTGAAGTTCTTCAGTGGGAAATTTTTTTTTCTACAGAAGCAATTAAAAATTATAAAAATCAAACCTGGATGAAGAAACTTGGAAATTATTTTGATTTTTGGAATTTTCATGTAATGGGGGTTTTATGAATGTCTGCCAAACTTATCATTACGTTCAAAACTTTTGCTATATTTCTTACTTCGTGTGAAAGAAACTTTCTGAAATTAAAGTTAAAAAGTATTCCCTGATCAGCTATTAATAAAGATAAATGAAGTAATTTGGATCTACCCTATTGAACATGAACATGCAAAGAAGATCAATTAGATAGTCATTGACTAATTGGCAGAAGTTAATGTTCAAAAACAGAAATTATAATTTTATTATTCTTTCCTGAGACAAGCCAATATGGTTATGATTTCCATGAATGATAGCCACCTATATATATCTCTGAGAAATATACATTACATATATTATTGTTTATATATTTTAAAACTTTCTACAACTTGTAACATACAATGTGTATTCTTCTGAAATTACATTCATTTATTTAATGTTCCGTTTCAGTCATCCATGTTGATAGTTCATTTATTTTCATTGCTCTATCACATTTCATGGCATGAATACATCTCTTTATATGCATCCTCCTGTGGGTGAATATTTATCTTGTTTCAAAATTGCTGTGATTGTCTCCCCAGGTTCTTGTTTGGGTCTCCCGAGGTTCATCCTCACATACCTATGGGTAGAATGACTCGGTTAGAGAATATACTTTTCTTAAATGTTACTAGATACACCATATTGTTTTTCAAAATACTTACACAAATGCACAGTCTCAGGAGCAAAGAGTCATGCTTCCATCATGAATCCCTAGAACAGTTGTTAGTTCTTAGTTTTTTCAAATATGAGCACAAGATATTTTATTACTGTGGTTTGGC
The DNA here is from genome assembly GCA_004026765.1 of Micronycteris hirsuta. Taxonomy (NCBI): domain Eukaryota; kingdom Metazoa; phylum Chordata; class Mammalia; order Chiroptera; family Phyllostomidae; genus Micronycteris; species Micronycteris hirsuta. The sequence continues at coordinate 105,627 of PVJI01000384.1, forward strand.
TTATATTCCCTGATCACCAGTATGTTTGAACATCTTGTGACTTCAATCGTGTAAGCCATTATTCTGTGAATTTCATCACTGCTTCTGCACACGTCTCACACCCAGTATGTTCCCGATACTGTAATTGTACCAACTGGTACTTATGGATTAGATGGCTGTTCTGCTTATCAATGTCCACAACACTTAAAAATAAGACAGATTCATTTGAAGTCAGTTATATATTAACCAACCAGGAAGTCAGTAATTTTGTCATTCTCCATACAAGTATTTACTACAAGTCTTTATTAATTATTTTTCCTGTATTTAAAAGGAACTATGTTATAATTTCTTGTCCAAGCAAAAATACTGGAAAATATCCTTATTTTTAAAATATGAATGTTTTAAAATATGCCACATTCTTCAGTGATACAGAGAGAATCACCATCATGGAACATTAAAATAACCAACTCTTCCAAAAATCTAAATGATTTAAACATGCACAAGAATTGGTGAAAAATATACCTCAGACTGCAGATCTGTATTCCACAAAATTTGAAGTTCTCGGCCCTCACTTCCTTCCTCACTGCCCCTTCCCCACCTGAAGGAAGCCAGGCACTCTGAGGGTTGGTCCCTTCTGAGCTGCCCAACGGGTGTCTGTCCCCCAACCCGGGACTCCCTGGGGCTGTCGTCTCCGCGAAATCCTTTCCTGTGGTCTCCTCAAGGACTGAAAACTCAATCCAATTAACCTCAAAGTGCTCACATTATTTTTATTTTCTTCATACTACCTGTTTATGATCTGCCACTGCCACTTCTAGCCTCTGCATTGTCTGTTTCACTGAATGGGAACATGGCTCCTGCGCCGGCCGGGTGCCTGGCACACCCACTGGGACACAGTGAGCGCACTTCAGGGGCTTGGAGTCCAAGCTGCTATAAGAGGTCATGGACTTCTTGCATTAATATACTATATGCCGTGCAAAGCTAGGAAAGCATACTGTGACCATCGATGTCTTATGAGGGTATCTTTGATGACCAATGCAATGCACTTTACTCATCTCATATGTTTGGGGCACTAGACCTTGGCTTTGAAGTTGAAGAATGACTCCATGGGACTAGACCCATCACAAGACATTTGAGATGCAGACATACGACTTTGACTTTGCCTATGGAGAAGATACACATGCTGAGGATAGAGCTGCTGGAACACAGGGTCTGCAGAAGAGGGACTTCAGGGGTCTCCTTATCGGACAATGGTGCACTGGCAGAAGCTGTTTGCGTGTTCCCTGCAGGAGAGGCAGCCAAAGTACAGGTTTTTGACAAAAAAAAAAATCCAATTAATTATTCTAGCTCAGTCAAGAATGTAGATGCCACAGATATTCCGGAAACAAAATAAGCTTCAAAGCTGCTTTCGATCATTTGCCAAAGAAACTATTCGACGCAGAGGCCGGGGAGACCGTCAGTGAATATGGTCTTTGAAGATACACTCAGTGCTAAAAATATGTGAAATACAAGTATCACTAGATGTTCATTCCCTGTTGGGATGTTTTTAGGATATGAAAAGAAGTGGCCTTTTGTCTTATTTTTTAATTTTTCACTGTTTATGCTATTACGGTTGTCCCATTTTTCCCCTGTGCTCCCCTCAGTCCACCTTCCACTCCACAGCCACACTCACACTGCAGTCCATGTCCGTGGGTCACCTGTGCATGTTCTTTGACTGATCCCTTCACCTTCTTTCAACCGGTCCCCTTTTGATTGAACTGGTACACCCGAATGCATTAATAGCATGAACTTAATGTGCTATAGATCAAACTGCAATTTTCAACCTGATTCTATAAAACACTTAAAAAACATGCTCATATCTCAGATAGCCATGTGCCAACGTCTTTTGCAAACATGTTCTTTTGCAAACATGTTCTCCTAGATGTGACCGAGTAGCAAACATGTCTGCTCGGGGGATGTTTGTATTACTTGGGAAAAAGCATAGTTAGAAAAGAAGGTACAAAGGACATCCATCTGGGAAAAGTCACAGATCTGGATGATTAGCATATTAACCTGAACATCAGATAAAGAACCTTTGCGGAGATTATCTATTATTACTATTATTATTTGTTTGCATTCTTAGCATTAACATTTAAGCATTTCCATGGTGTTTATACTTGTGTATATGTAGTGATACATAACGTGTATTTAATGTCACCAATAACACCATACGTTTATTAACGAGGACACTGACCTGCTAAGAAGCAGCTCAGAAAGGCCTTAACTTCAGACTCTAAAACCTACAATCTTCTGACACAGGTTTCAGAAGGCCCTGGCCTGCATATATACATTTGCTGTCAATCTAAACTCTTGAGAAATTGGAACCTTTAGGTATTTCTTAAATTACTATAAAAAGAAAGCATAAAATAAATAAAATTAGAGTGTAATCATGCCCAACTTTGCCAAGGTCAACTGCGTTCAGGGACACTCACTCCCACCTCTGATGGGAAAATTGTTCCGAATGAGCGGATGCTCTGCAGCTGAGAACACCCATTGACACACCTGAAGCCCTCATTACCTGCAACTGGTGATCACAAGGCTTTGGTGGTGATAACGTCCTAGAGCAAAGCCCACCCATAGGCAAATCTAGGTAGACCTCTAGTTTCCTAAAGTGTTTGCGGGGCTTTCCTCTCTGTGTCCCGTGAACATAGCCGGCAGAACATTTAAAGGAGTGAATGGGCAATATTTCAGGGCACATATCTAACCAAACAGAGTATTGTTGACCGAGCCCTAGGCTGGGAACAAGCTTGGGTATGCAAAATTCAGTAGGGCAAACCTTGTTTCTAATTAATAGCAGATAACACGCAGACATGACTAAAAAGAAAATCACACCCAGTCCCACTCACAGCTCCTCCCCCAGGACAAGTATGTCCCACTCATAATTCTTTCTTCTTCAGCCAGGCTATCGGCTTTGTTTTTGTTTTTTTTCAGTTCAAAGCCACTTTCATTTCCATATTAAGAATTCAGTGAAATTCTGAGCAAGCTTACTAGGTATCTAAAATTTCAAACATACAAACTAAACATATTTAGTATGTTGTTTTAGTCAATTGTGTTTTGGAAAAGAAAGATAAAGCCACCACATGGAGACAATTACAGTAAAATTAAGGGAGACAGATATTATATTACTGAAATGTGCAGTTTAAAACTACATAGTGAAAGTTACGGCCCATTAATGTAAATTATTTTGCAGTGGAAATATCTAATTATCTTTTCCAGATAACAAATATAATTGTAAATGTTTCAATCTAATCATAATAACCTGTCGGAAGAGAAGCTGCACAATTAGAAATCAGAATATGCCCCAAAGTTGAATTGTCTATAAAATTCACCCACGGTGTCTCTGGTGTGCTATTTCTGATGCTTCTTTTATAGAACAAGGAACAAAAAATGTATTCAGTTCTTTTTGGGTTGAAATTACACTTTTATAAGAGCAATTATTTGGTGTGATTAATGATGGCATTGTTTTTTTTTTAACTTGCAACTATGATGGTTCTCAGGAAAACGCATTCCCCAAAGTGAATAATGTATAGAAATTAATTTGAAGGATAGTTTTACACCCACTGATTTCATGTCAGATTGTTGACAGTTTATAGTTAAAGGAAAATAGAATATTGCAAGCCTTGGATCGAAAATATATACCACAACCGATAATTTTCTAATACAAATAAGAATCCGGACACTCTGTGGAGGTCACGGCTAGTCTGTGTTTCATTAATGGGCATTTTCAGACTGGGTGTCAATTTATGTCTACGTGAACATATGCCAGCTCTGCCATGAACATTACAGCCGCAAACCTGAGAGCCAAGAGGGCTGGACCCCAGATTCAGCGTGATGTGAAAGAACCCCTTGGCTGAGAAAACTGTTGGCTGCTACCATATGAGGATGCTGAAAATCAAGGCTTCCCTTGTAATGAGAGTAGAGAAATTTCCCATGTGAGGGGAAGAAGTCCGGTGTTTGGTGTACCTCCCCCGGCCCCATTTTAGGATGCACTCTTTTGTTTGATTAATTGAAAAATGCCAAGTTAACATGTGTTTTTACAATACTGTGCTTCAACTTGTTCCCAATGTCTTCATGCTAACACGAAGAGCCTGGATTAACCTGTGCCAGGCTCTTAAATTGCATGTGTTCCTTGTGAAAAGTCAAGAGAGAAAACAATACTGTCCTCTGCACAGCTTAACCAGACCAGAAAGTCACACAGCCTGGGGTCCCGAAGCCTGAAGCGACATCGGAGGACTGGGCGGTGGTCCAAGACCCAGCAGTTTAGTGGCTACGTTATCATTTCTCCCATCTCTAGTGTCTGCCATTACGATTATTTAACTCCTACCCCTTTCCTCCTCCCATGCCACCTACTACTTACTAGATGGTTCTCCCCACACAGTGTTCATCCGACAGGTCTGACAAGGGACTCACCTGTTTAGGGTCTCCCTTGGGGCAGCGGGTTCATATCAGGTTGCGTTGAGGGCAGAAACCCATCTTGTGTCCACTTGACTATCACAAGTGGGTTCAGAGACCGCGATGCCCGGGTCACAATTCTTCAGAAGAGGGCTGTACAAAATCTTCCCCAAATGTTACTGAAATTTTAAAGCACCCATGTTTCTGCCATGCCTGGTCTTTCTGAGAAGGTTGCTGCAATGTTAAGGGACTTCACAGCTCGCTGTGATTAGAATCAACATTTCTGGTCTTTGATCTTGCCATATACTCACACATGCCTGCCCCATGCTAAGATCATGTTAAAATGTCCCTGAAAGTACCATGTTTTCTGAGAGCTCTGTTTTTAAGTATCTGCTACCCTTTGCCTGGAACGGCTGGCTCTCATCCACTCTCCCACTGGGTTAAGATCTGCTCAGGTTCCAAGATTCGGCTCAAGCACTAGGAAAGTATATGTTGTTTTGGACCTGGTCAACATTTCTTCCTCCTTTTTCTGGTTATTTTCTTCTGGGGAACCACAGTGCCCTACTTCAGTCTGCACTGACCAGATGCTTCATTGATCAGATGAAGTTTACCCCGTGCTTGATGCCAAGATTGATCATATTTATCGATCAGTACTTTTCTTTCTCTTAGCCATGTGTTTGGATCAAGAGTGAACATACGACCCAAGCAAGAACTCTCCATCATCTTGGGCCATTTTATAGAATTATTAGGGAAAAAAGTTTAGTTAGTTTGTTTGTTTTCATAAAGTTTATTAACTGGTAAAATATAGGCCTGGAAATTCCAATGACCTGTTTAATGAGGAAGCCAACATAGACTTACTTGGAGCTGAGAGAGAGGAAGAGATATCGGCAATATTACTGGAGTTCCTGGATCAAGCTGTACCTGGACACAAATTGCTCCTGAAATTGCCCTTTATGTTTGACAGTAATTTTTTTCTTTGTTTTTGGCTTAAGATTGCTCTGAGCTTTCTACTACCTGCAATGTAAAGAGAGCTAACTAATACAAGTTATTGAAGCCAGGCGCATGCGGTTACCGTTGGTACATTGTGTCACATTTTTTTCCTTTTTTCCTAAGCTAGACCCTGAGCATGTGGAAGCCTGGACCTGTGTTGCATCCTTGTGTGGCCAGTGTGTGATGGTGGATGGTAGATGGCATCCGTTAATTACTTGATGAACAAATGAGAGAAAGATGGATAAATCTTTTAGCTGTTTAATTAATAACAGTGCCTTCTGAATTGCCGAATATGTTCATGCTAGTTCAAAATACATCAAATTTTCATTATAATTAGCAAAACTGTGTTTCTTGGTCAAAGCTAAGATGTTTCTTTCAGTGTTTCACTACAAAGAATAGCCAACAAATTTAGCCCTGTGTTTCCTCAGGAGAATATAAGTATCATTTTTAAGACTTCAGTCCATAGATCCCATTTCACTGGTTCGACAACAGCGAACAATCTAATAGAGAGAGAAATGAGGTTGAGGAGGGAACCAAGGTCTGGATCGTGGAGGGTCTCAATTTCTATGCTAAGCAGTTTGGATTTTATTGTGTAGGCAATTTGGAGCCATTGAGGAGTAGCCAAGCAAGATTTGCATTTTAGAAAAATCACTGGGGCAGGTTCAGAATCTGGGGGAAAAGCCAGGAGATCCCGGATCCTGAGGAGACAACATGGAGCCCAGGCAAGCGGACCTGGCAAGACCCCAGCCGCGGCCGTGGGAGGGAGGCGGGGTCGCGTAGTGATAGATGCCTATGTTAGGGGTGGGAGGTAGGAGATGAGAAGAGAGATCAAAGATGACCTCAGATTTCCGGCTTGGATGATAGCCATTCATTAACACCAAGAAAAAGTAAATAAAATTAACAGATCCCAAAAAGAAACTAATTGGATCCTGCACATGTCAATAAAGAGAGAGAATTTGTCTGCCCTTCTGCGGCAGTAGCCCCTGAGTGGGGGCACTGGCGGTTCCAAGGAGTCCCTGTCCCGCTTGCTTGGCCCCGCCCATCGGAGCCCTCGGCAGGCACCACCTCTGCAACCTGGACTGGTAGCCCTCCTCTGAGCTGGGTGTTCCTGTGTTCCTTCAGCACAAGCTTCCCGAAGTCTCTGTCCTGCCCCAGCTTTAAGGAAGCTCTTATTTGGCGAGTGAATTGCTAAAGTCAAGCCCTGCTAGCTGCATTCCCCTTGAAGGTATTCTTATATGGGTTTGAAAAACATGGAGAGATTGTGAAAATGATTTTTTTATGACAGTCAACACTAGAATTCCCTTAATTCCCCACGTGTCCCCAGCATTGTGACATTTTCCCTCTGTTGCTCAGTCGCAGCCGCTCCCCACCCAGGGGAGAATGCTGCAGACAGACAGACGGACTGAAGGACGCGTTCTGCAAGGGCAGGTGCTGGGGCCCTAGGAATCCCAAATTGCATTTGATTGCTTCTGATTTCTTCCCCTTTCGCCAATAGATGGCCCTGCAGCAAGTGAAGGAATTTTGAAAGGAGTCCAGGGGTGCAATTAAGTGAGACAATACAGATGCCAGAACTTAAACACTGCCAGTTTTATGTAATTTAATTAATACTGTGGAGAGGGGAAACCGCTTGCCCGGGCAGTATTTGGGGAAGGAAGGAGCTGCCCACGGGCACTGTTCTGACAGCAGACAGAGGCTGGCTGTGGAGACGGCTCTATCTGATTAGGAAGAGCAGCCACATCCAGAGTCCTGTTTATTATTTTATGCCTGACATTTCAGGAATCCGCGTGCTGTAATTATCCGAAGAAATTCCAACAGCACGCTGACTGGGCCGTACAGGTGTACTTGTCTCTCCTGACACCTTCGTAGACATCTGTTAGGGCCAGCACCTGTTCCCCTGATGGTGCTCGGGGATGTCGGAGGGGCTGCCTTGCAGCTGAGGATGGAGGGAGGACATTTTGAAGTGAAAGAATGGTTCTCTTGCCTAAATAAGATACAAATATGTCAGTCTCATTGCCAGCTTTCCTTTCTTCAGCCAGGACATTTTGATGACGGTAGAGTGCATCTTCCTTAGAGCAGCAATGGCTAATGCTTTTGATGCAGGCTCAAAATCAATTTTGGTAATAACTGGGTAGAGCTTCCTAAACGAAAATCAGGTAACATGAAAAGGGGAAGTCTGTGATCAGCAAAATGCTCAGACAGGACCCTGATATTTCAGGTGGCTTCTCATTTAAAGCTTATGGATTTTGAATGAGGGAAAACTACTTGAAATTTCAAAGACTTCAGTGTTTTAAGTTTGTCCTTATTTAAAATGTTCCCTTCTTCTCTTTGTACCTTACAGTTATTTTCCAAGCTTTCATGCACAGCACACAGTAAACACAGCTTTGTAAATGAAAAGCATGATGATAAATAAAACAAGAAACGAAAGGTGTGACATTGATGATGGTGACGGACTGCCAACCCTCTGTGACAAGAATCCTATTTCTTCCCTCTGGATACACCACCCCGAGATTATTTCTTGTTGACTATCTGTCTATCTCCATTAAATATGAGCATAGTTAAATAATAGAGTCAGATTAACAGTTTTATTTATATATAGGTTCCACAGAACCAAGATAAAATCTTGGGAAAATTGATGTTTTGGGTAGTTCAATGTATGTATGTTATATAATTCAAGTTTAATTACATGTAAACATGTTCCCTTAATTTTAGTGAAGCGTCTTTAAAATCTACACTGCAATCATGCTGCATGTTCCTGAAATTTCAAAAGATTTGACCACTGGAGAGGAACAGTGACCAAGGCATGAACAACGCCCACTGGCACTGTCCCCACTAAGTGGCTCCTTGGTGTATCCACTGCTGAGGGGTAAGCGACTCCCTGAACGCCATGGCTTAAAACAGCGACCGTGTGTTTGTTCTGGATTGTGTGCATCAGGGGTCGGCCTGGCACTCTGTCCTTTGCTCTGTGCTTTGCTCTGTGAGGAACTGGCCAGGGTCATGCAATCAGATGGCTTCCCTCCCACATGTCACCTTGGAGGGAAGCTGCAAGCTGGGGACTCTCTCTGCTAGAGCAGTGTGGGCTGCTGGATGCGGGGTCTGGATCCCAAGCGAATGTTCTAGGCGGAGCTAAGGCAGAAGCTGTGGATGAAGGCCGACCAGCGACAGCTGCACAGCAGCCTTCCACAGCGCTCTCTCGGCCACGACCAAGGGGAAGGAAAAAGGCCCTGTTCTCGGTCAGAGGAGTAGCAGGAATGGGCAGCCTCTAACCCACCAGAAACCATCCTCTGGCCACAGATCATTTGTATTGTCTGACGTGCAAATGCACTTACCCATCCCAAGACCCCGGAACTTTCCTCCCTCCCAGCATCCAGCTCTAAGGCAAAGTCCAGGATTGCACCCTCTGCGTCAGACACAGGTGCCAAGAAGACCCATGTAAGGAGGTAAGGAGACCCATGGATTACAGAGACACGTCCCAGCCCCCACACATTGGGGGATGAGCACAGAAAAGCTGCGACAGAGACTCCAAATCTCAGAGGCAGATGGAAAGCCAGCCTGAAGTCTAGTTGCCCTCACTCTCTGAGGAGAGTTCCCACCAGGAGCAGTTCTACTCGGCCTTTGGCTCCTTTCTCCCTGGGGCCCGTGGGCTCCGCACTCTTTGTCATCTTTCCTTTTCCATAAAAAATGGCCTGTGTTTGCAACAGAGTTGCTTTCTGGCTGCCATCAAAATGTTAGGGGAAACGGAGACCTCCCCACTTTGTAGTTCGTTCCTTTGGGCCCAAACTGATACAGCTGCTTGAGCAACTTTGTAGGATTCCAGTGCATCAAATGATAACCCGATCCATTGGGCAAACATGGTGCCCGCATGCCCCTTTGAGCCAGGCTGCATGTCAGGGGCTCTCGGAAAACACCTTTAAGATTTTTGGAAGATATTTCGTCCAGTTTAATGGTATCAAACACCTCTTAACATACTCTGGGATTTTCACAAAAGGTTCTATGCCCATGCCCTTGACCTGACCTTAACCCTGAGGCTGTGTGCTCCTGACAGTATCTGTCTTTGATCTTTGTCCCAGTCACCTTTTACCCTGAGACACATTTGCTACAGGCTAGAAAGGAGAAATATTTTTTATTTTCCAATTATGCAAAACCAAAGTTGGAATATTTCCTTTGAATTCTGCTTAAAAATCCAAAATTTCCTTTTCAAGTCCATCCGCCTCTGAACACTTTATCATTGAGAGCTCAAGGAGGCCTGCCAGCACCTCTCTGTTCTGCTGGCACCCTCCTTCACGCCATCCTCATGTTCATCAGGTTCAAGTTCTACCCTCTGAGGTCTTGCCGGTACCGGCTGGCCACCGCTCTGCAGCTCCAGGACGCAGGCCAGTGCATTGCCAGGCTGGACTGCTCCCCAGTCTGCGCTGACGGTCTCCCCTCTGCCCTCCAGACTCCTACCCACCAGAGCCAACCGGTCTGTCCCTGAAGAGCCCACTTCTAATACTGTATTCTGTTTCCATTTTTCTATTGCTGCCTCACAAGGCACCCAAAGTATGGCAGTTTAAACAACAGTTTATTACAAGTTACAAGTCTTTGGGAGACCAGAGAGCCCTGCCACTTTACATGGTGTGATAGGAAGTGTTGGGGTGGCTGAGGTTTCCAAAGTCTTCTCTCACATGGCTGGCCATGGCTTCCGTTCAGCAGGGGATGCAGCTGTGGCGATGGTATGATTCTTCCATGAGGCGCGTTCCATGTGGCATCCTCGGCTTCTTTACAACCCACAGGCTGGGTCCCAGGAAAGGCCATTGCAAGAGCAAAGGCGGCAGCTCTGGATTCCACAAGGCCCAGGCTCAGAGGCTACACAGCCTCATCCCCACTGCGTTCTCTGGGTTAGAACAGTTCAGGAGCAGCCTAGCATCAGGGAAGGTGAACAGAGTCCACCTCATAATGTGGAAATGCCAAGGCCAACGTGCAAACATGTACGTGGAATGAGAGATATGTACGGTGACGCCACCTTTGAAAACACCCAGGGATGCTGGGGTGGGCAGATGCATTTTGCATGTGAAAAGAACACGAATCGTGGGAGGCAGAGTGTTGTGGGTTAAGGTGCATCCCTCCCCACATACCTTTGTTGAAATTCTGACCTCTGATGGCTCAGAATGTGGCTGTGTTTGGAGGGAAGGTCATTGCAGATGTAATCAGTTACAAGGTCATAGTGAACTAGGGTGGGACCCCGCTCAGTGTTGTTGCTCTTACAGAAGGGGAAACGTGGACACAGACATGCACCCATGGGGAGCCCATGTTAGGATGAGGGGCAGCAGAAACACAGGAACCTCAAAGAGCACCAGCAAGCCCCCAAAAGCTGGAGCAGAGCCACGGGACAGGTGCTCCTTCACAGCCACAGAAGGAAGCAGTCCTGACATGTCGACCCCAGACTTCCAGCCTCAGAACTGCTAGGAAACATGCTTCCGCTGCTCAAGCCACCCGGTGTGTGGCGCTTTGTTACAAGGGCATCTAGAAACAAACACAAGTAGCCCTGCATTCTCTGCTTAGTATCTGTGCTGGTAGCTAACACAAGAGTAGCAAAATTTCCCTCCGTGAAAATCTTGTGCATTCTTCAAGGACCCGGGTCAATAAAAGAAGTAGTACATTCACAGAAAGACACCCAAATACATTTTTCTGAGGCACTTTCTGCTGCCTTTGATTCTCAGATCTCTAATCCAGAAGCAGACCCATGTGCGTGTGACATTTGTGTGTGTTTGTGTGCATGTACGTGTGTATGATTTCCACCAAGACCACAAAATACAGCCTCTTTGGTGACCTGTACTGGGTCGGCTTTGTCCTTCCCGTTACTGGTGCTTCTGCTTTAATACTGGACTTAAAGAGACTAGTGCCAAGACCTCAGCAACCTCTTTCATGAGGAGACGCCTCCGTAAAGCCAGAAGCAGCCAAGATGGTGCCGTTCGGCCCAGGTCTTCAGGTGCACACCTGGCAGGTAGTCACCGTCAGTTCTGCAAAGAACAGCCATCTCTTGACTCTCGTTATGGGTCCCAGGTAGCTGCATTGCTGGTTCACAGAGGCAGCGCCGCTCCCTCCCACCAGTGCAGGTGGGGGCTGTGGGTAGATGGGGGCATGCCAAAGACCGATCTGTCTCCAGAGGACTGAAAAGCGAGCAGCTGCCGTAACGGCGCTGAAAGAATTAGACTCATCAACCACAGTGACTCATAATGATAGCTTTGCCTGCTCCTGGAATATTAAGGGAATCAACCATCCACTTAATTGCCAAAAAAGGACTCTTCCCCGCCCCCACACACACCACATCTCTCTTTCAGTTTCTCAATATATAGATTTTTATGTAGATAGAGAGATCCCAACATGGCCTTCTCACTGGCTCAAGCACAAATGGAGTGAAGAAAAATTAAAATGAGCTAATAGCTTTGATTAATGCTGGTTTCTGTGCCTGAGCCTGGGAGCATAAATATCCCTTTAAAAGTAATACTGTCTGCAAATAAGATCAACTCAAATTTCAAGGCACTTTGTTAATGAAAAGTATTGATTTTTACAGCGTTTGGGCCACACCACTGCCAATGTGTAATCTGCTTGATATCCCTTTCAGCAGCGAACGTGGGGCTGTACTATCTTTCTCCTTCAGCCGCTCCTCCTCCTCCTCTCAAGCTGGAGGCCCAGACGCCTTTCTCCTTATGTTCTCTCCCTTGTTGATCCAATTCATCCCTACCACCTTGCTTGTCACTTCTAGGAAGCTTTGTCACTTCCAAATCATTATCTTCATAAGATGACACCTCCCTCTCCAGTGCCCTTGCCCAGGGAACCTGTCCCTTCCAATCGCACTGCTTCCTGAATGTTTCTTTCACGATTTTCTCTCTACCTTTCCATTCAAATAGTTAGACGCCCCATGCCATTTGTTCAGGTTTTACCTGCCTTAAGTAAGTGTGATGAAGACCCAGGCCATCCATCCCCGACGCTGGTCACCGATGACTCAGGTACTCTTGTTGCCCAGCAGAGCACCTCAGCTACCTGCACAGAGACTGGCCCTGCCCCGTGTCAGGCACAGAATTCAACAGCTGAACGTGGTTGCTGGGAGGGTGCAGGAGGTGGGCAAGACAAGCGAGCTGAGGGAAGGGAAGAGGGCACCTCCCTGCCAGCGTGACCCGTCAAGTCAGCTAACCACCTGTGAGGTGACGCATGCGTATATGCCCACAAGATCATACATACTCCTGTGGACTTAGGGTTACTGTTCAATTAAGCAGTAATCGTATACTATTAGGTGACACCTCATGTTTTATTGAAAATCAATTTAAACCTAGTATTCTTACTTAACTTCAATGTGTTTATAGTTAGGTTCCCAGCTACATCACGGCTCTGCAAAGAAAAGATGGTAGCAAAGGTTTCTTTTTTAATTTAATCTTTATTGTATTATGTCCCATTACCATTTAGTCCCCTCCCCCCCTGCAATCACCACACTGTTGTCCATGTCCATGAGTCTTTTTTCCTTTTTGCTCAACTCCCCCACCCTCTCATCTCCCACAGATTCTTCTGGTGCCCCCGAAAGGGTCTAGATTCGTTGAACCAGTAAATAGTACAGATTTACCCAGAAGATACTCTACTTAATCAGTTGCTACTTTGATTGATGTGATCGACCGCTAGGCCCCCTTAATTTATTTGCAACCATAACTGAAATGGAACTATTGCCAATATTGCTAAATGAATAGTAGAGACAAACAGAAAAGAATTAAATGTTAAAAAAAGCTATTATAACACCCCATTAGTTAAATGAGTGTGCTGAAATGAGGAACTTTATTGTCATAAAAGAAAAACAGCGAGTGTTTAGAAACAGGGCAGCGTCTCCCCTGGAGGGACCCCCGTAAGAAGCTGCCTTTGGCAGCACGTGACAAAGATTTTCATTCCACCTCTCTTCTGGAGTAGAATGTATTCCTAAGGAAAGCGCCTTTTGAAAGCATCATTTTTACTTGAAGATGAAGTGTAGAGGCACCCTGCCTGACAAATAGTAGTGGTGTCGTGTGCTAGGGCGGTTGATGTCCAGAGAAAACAAACACACCAAGTGTAATTAGTCAGCTCCAAACAAAGACATCGTGTCCGGGAAAGAGTGGTGGGGAGGAACCGATGCACCAAGTTGCAGTCCCATTTGTCCCCTGGAGGAAGGGAAGCCTTTGTGTAGCAGACATGAAAGCGAATCACAGCTTTTATGCGTTGGCCCCCTCTGCCCCACAGGTGTGCGAGCCTCGGTCAGTTGAGCAAAATGAGCTCTGTTATGCGGTTGGTGGAATAGTGGCCTGTATCCACGCATCACTGTTGGTGATAAACCTTGGCCAAGTGAGAAGAAACAGGAAACCAGAAAGTGAGAGTGACAAAAACCAAAGGCTTTTCAAGAGAAGGCAGGAGTGGACCATGGACTGGGAAGTGGTCACCACATAAAATTGCTCAGATTGTGGAACCGCAAAGCCGTCCTGAGTCTGTCGCCACACCGAGGGGCCCCAGACTGTGGGGGAGAGAGCCCGTGTGGGGCCCCAGGGCAGTGCCTGCCACCCCTCGCTCGCCGTGCGTCCCACGTGTGCAGAACCTGTGAGCCCCATCTCCATGTCTGCTCCCTGGGAGGATGTGTGATTGCTGAGTAATTAATTAATTATGTGATGAACATATATAACTTGGCTCTATTTTCCCTATTTTTTAAAAAAACACTCTGCTTGACTGGAATTCCCATGGTAATTGCAGGTGACGGTTGTACCTGTGACGGGCTGAGGCCAGGCTGTCGCCCCGGAGAGGCCTCCCCGATTTCAGTGGCTCGCCGAGCACCGCTGAGTCTCACAGACGTATGGCCAGGTGGCCCCGGGACACAGGGACTCCAGCTTCCATCTCACCCTTGCAAAGCCTGTGTTGGAAGCTGCACATTTTCGAGGCGTACATCTTGGCACTGAAAGTTCAGTGTTGCTGCCTGGACCCCGGAGTGGTTCGGGCCGTCTGCTGCTGCTGGCGCTGCCAGCACAGCAACCGATGAGGGGGTGGGGACGGGAGGGCTGCAGCAAGCTCACGTGTGTAAGGACCCGTGTTTTCCACCGTAAGTGTTTGTCACGCTTTCACACTGGGGACTCAGTGCTCCAACAACCAGAGCGTGTCCACAGACCACAGCAAGGCCGGGGACTCACGAAGGTGGCGCTGGGGCCGGCCAAGCTGGCGTCCTCCAGCAGCAGCACAGGTGTGGCGGTGTTGTCCTTGTCGTCGTTTGCTGCTGCCGCTGTCACCGTTTGAGACTTCCCTGGAAAGCCTCCAGTGGTGAGGACCTCCCCAGCTCCCGAGTCAGCTCATGCCAAAAAGAAAGAATATTTTTAAGACTCTGCCTCTTAAAAATATTCTTTCATTGAAACAAAATCATCCCCTCCTCAACTTTTGCTCCTCCATAAGCCTGGAATAAATTCTTAATAATAACTCAAAACACAAAAATAAAATTGGGCGGTAAGGGAAGAAGAGTAAATGGCTGAAGTCAGTAGAACTCAAAAACGTGCCATTCTAACCAAGAAGAATATCGCTCCTGAAGGACATTAACGAGGTCCGTACTGATCTGAATGGATGGTTGCCAGAAACGAGTATCCAAGTGACCGCACTCATTTAGAAAATCCCCAAATTTAGAAATAAAAAGTCAGGTGATTTTGACTCTCTCACACCCAGGGCTTATTAGCTAGTCCCTGCAGAAATTATACTCCTGGATTTATGTAATAGAATAATATTGCTTAAAACCTTGAAATTCACCTGAAAAAATGATCTTCATCCCAACTTTAAAAAATATATATATCTATATTTTCCCTCCCTCTGGCTCTCAACACTTTATTTTACTGCCCCCAATTAAAAGGGGCAAAATAAGTTTCTATAAAGACATCCTCAAGGGTCCTACCACAAATACGAATTCTCACAAAAACCAACTGGGAAGGGGATACAGAGAGGAGACAGACTCCAGCAAATTTCTTTTATTCCAGCTGCCTAGTTTTTGTCCGTCCTGCCAAGGTTTTGGTAAACACTGTTCCCTGGTGGCTTCTGCTGCTTTCCCGAACTCTGGGAAAGTATGATGGGGGTGACCTCCTTTCGCCCTCCTTCCGAGACGCTCCCATGCTTCGTGACTCAGCCCTTTTACATCTAAAGAGCGTCGGCCGTCTAGGTTTGCAATTGAGAAGATGGGAAGCGAAGATCAGTGGCATGGCTCGGTGAAGCCCTTGTGGGCCCCGGGCCAGCACCAGCAGCACATGGGGACTCCCGAGAAATGCAGAATCTCAGAAGCTTTTCAGCCTCCCGAGTCAGAAATGTGGGTGCAGCCACACCTTTTTTCGACTGTCTGCAGGCGTTTAATAGTCCCCTTTCCTACCCAGGTGTGTGTGTCTTGGATATTAATGTGTAAAAGCGCTTCGCCCGTGTAGGCTCAGATTCGCTGTCATCATGTGCATAGCGTCAGCGGGCTGGTCGTCTCTCTGTTGACTTTGTTACGGTGCATTTTCTGTTAGAAAACTTGGAAGTATCCACATATTACGTCAATGGTATTTTTACTTTATGGTTTCAGACTTCTATCTTACGTAAAGTTCATTTCTAATTCAGTTCTTTTTTCCTCTGGTTTACAGCTTTTGACCACCTGTGGTTTAATTTTATTATAATGGTGTTATAGGCTTCTAGCTTTAAATAATAAAATGTAGTGTGCTGTTCCAATGCCCTGTATTAAATGATGTATCTTTTCTCATCACTTGAAATTCTATGTTGATGACCAACACCTCTACCTACACGGACGGATTAATGAAACTGTCTGGAAGTCAGATAGCAGTTCCAGTGCAGGAACCACACTGTTTTAAATATTCTTTGAATACTATGTAGGTCTTAAGTAACTACATAATATGTTTTGTACACCCAGATCCCCACCCATTAACATGGGCCCTTCTTTTTAGTAACAGCCTTGTTTTCTTATATGTTTATTTTCCAGGTGAAATTGAGGATTGTTTTATCAAATAAAACACAAAATTCATTTGATATTTGATTTGGATTACACTGAATTTTCTGTAGTATAGCTTAATTGTTGGACAGGTATTACATGATTTTCTTTCAAAATATTCCTACATTCTCAGCATTTTAAAAAATTACAGTTACACATGGGATGTTTTCATTCATAATGTTCTATAGCTGGTTATACGTATGAAGGGAAACTATTGGTTTTTCTAATATAAATTTCTAACTCCCTGTCTTACTGAAATCTCTTATCCTTTCTGGTAGTGGTCAGTTGATTTCATATTTTCCAGCTACACAACCACATAATCTACAAACGGAAAGCACCTGAGTCTGGCACATTTTTTCTGGAATGTGGGCCCCTTGACCAGGTTCTTAATTTCTAAGATGCATTTGGCTTTTTGGATTTTCTATTTCTTCTTTAGTCAATTTTGCTCATTTACACATTTTTGAAAACTTACACATTTTATTCAGATTTTAGCTGAGAGTGTCACGGAGCTCCCCACCCCCATGGGTGATGCTCTCCAGTCCCTTGTCATTTATCCTTTTCCGTCGTTTTGTTCTCGTGTTCCTCCCCAGCACCACAGCGTGACATCGCATGCATGAGTATCCACTTCACTAGCCTCCTGCCTCTGACTCATGGGCTCCCAGTTCTCACACACACTTTCTGCTCCCCTCATGCAGCTGTGCATGCTCTAACTTTCCCGCTTACTTTTTTGTCACCACAGTTCCATTCTACATAAATGGTCATTGCAGCAGTATTTCTTATTTTGCTCTCAGTTTGGTTTTTGTTCTTTATGTTTCCTTAGTGGATTTGTACATGCTCAAAAAGTTGAGGGCATTTCAGTTGTTCCTTCTCTGCTAACTGTTTAGATTTATCTCTTTGCAGTCTGCGCCAGATGCCTGTCAGGGCCTGAAAGAGTCTGTGTGTCCCTTCTCCTCATTTCTCCTAAGGTCACCTTCGCCTCCTCCAAAGCGCCTGCCCAGGGGTCCCTAGCCAAGGAGGGGACCCATCTGAGACTGCCCAGCTGACTCTGGGCTGGACTTGGAATTGGGGGCACTGTAGGTGGAAGAGGAGGGAGGTGGGGCTCTTTGGCTACAGAATCCTGGAGGAATGTCCCCCACCCACCTGGGGTCGCTCTGGCATCCCTCCTCTCACGACAGGTCACCACTTCCTTCTGTGAGCTGTTTCAGCTCTGTATCCATTTTCTCATTTTCTCATCCCTCATCCAAGCCTCATCCCTCCAGCTGTACACAGCACTCCACCAAAGCTGGTGTCTGTGTGTCCGTCAGGGACACATAGGACGGCACACTTGAAACCTATGTTATAAGCCAATGTCATCTCAATTAACAAAAAAGAATCTGTCGTAAACACATGTTTTTCCTGTTTCTTTGGAAAAGCGTTCCTTCGGTTCTCACTCGCCGGCGCCACTTGTTTCCCTGTAACGTGGGATTTGTAGCCTGTCTCACACTGAGCATTTCTCTACTCATTCTTGACGGCAGAACTCCAGAAGATCCTGCTCTGTCCCCAAACCCAAGGAAGTGCAGGCCTCAGGGGTGCCCCTCCTACTGTTCCCAGAACCCCACTCGGGTCTTCCTGGAGCACTAGGTCAGAGAACTGGACCCTGCTGTGCATTTTCTGTCCCACGGGGCAGTCTCCTGAGGGACTGGAAGAGCTTCTGTGGGAAATGGGGGGGGCGGGACCAACTTTGTCTCTGTGGGTGTTCTCAGAATTATTGGAAACTCAACCGCCGAGGCCAGCTCCCTGCATGCAGGTGGCCTCTTGAAGCAGACCCCACATCTGGGCAAGTCACCCTGTTTTTTGATGGGAAGCTGGTGATGATAAGACCAATTAGACGGCCGCCCCCTCATGGATCCCGGCTTTGGTGAGTCTGTGGGTACACGTGCACGTGTTCCCGGGGCTGCCCTGTGGCCTCAGCCCTCTGCCCTGGGGAGCCCCTCAGAGGAGAAGACATTCCGACCCGCCTTTGGCTGGGTTAGCAGCGCCTTTTCTCTTCATCCCAAGTGCCACTTGGCTTCATTGGTTTGCTTCCTCGGCTGTGTTGCTGCCGATGTCACAGGGAAGGTGACTGGGTGAGACACCCCCTAATGAGGCAGCCAGCAGGGGCTTTAGACCCGCGGAGCACTCACCGCTGTGTCCAGCACACGGCCCACTCCACCCTAGTCCTATGCCCTGGCGTTCCCAGTTTGAGAGCGGCTACGTGCGTCCCGTTCTTAGTTCTTCGTATTCGTTTCTGAGGACATCTTTGCTGTGGGCTGAAGGGAAGCGCTGGAGGAGTTTGGAAATGCAGGATTTCGCTGACGTCTTTCCCAGAAGTCCTCGTCATGTGTATTTCAAGGAGCTCGGTGTGCACAGGTTTGACTCCGTCATCTCTAATTTGGACATATGCATGACCACACTAATGACAGGACTCCGGGGGTCTTTTAACACAAACATGTGAAATCCTTTCTGAAGTCATTTTAGAAAGAACTGGAGAAGAGCACACTCAGTTAAAAATCTAAACTGGGACAGGTAGACACAGAGGCCCCTTATTTTTCTTAGTCACGCACTCACAGACAGTACTCCTGTGTTGATCAAAAACTGACGATTATACTCAGGTAATTCGATTCACTTTCAGTGCTTGGGGAGAAGATTTGAAACATGGGTTATAAAAATAATTGGAATTTTTTAAAATGCAAGATTTCACCTGGATTTTGTACCCAGGTTTGCAGGGTCCCTATTATTGATGACAGCCCAGGGTCCTGTCATCTCCTCGCTGTGCAGGAAGATACGGAACTAAGAGCGATGAGCCCCTGGTTGTTTGCTCCCTGAACTGCCAGGCGCTAGGGTAGCATATGTAATTTGATATAATCCTTTGTAGTCATTATTTTGATACATACCTGTGCTTCAAAAATGGAAAATAAGTACCTAACTATGCAGGGCACCAAAGAGATTTATTTGCCTGGCTTTTAGCCAATTGTTAAATAAACGCTTTCCCAAGGACCCACCCAGCCCTCCAAATCTTGTCTCCTCGCAGTCCCTCCAAACACACCTTGTATGACAAATTCAGTAACTGGAGGAAGGGAATGCCTTCCTCTCTCTCTAAACGCTGAGGCTCCACTGGGCAGACTGGATCAGCAGCATTAACGGGTCGGCTTTGGGAGGGTAATGGAACCCTCTTTCTCAGAAGCTCAGCCGTGAGGCTCGGGGGCCTTGTGAGCAGAACCGCGCCAGGCAGAGGAGGGGCTGCTCCTGTCGGCTCGGGCACAGAAACCAGCCCATGTCCTTGCCCTGCGCTGGCACTGGGGCAGCGGGCAAGCTCCACCTCTCCAGGGCTCGGCTTCTCTAGTGAGGGAGGCGATCCTGAGCTCAGAGAAATGATAGGCCCATCATTATATGAGCTAGAGAAAGGATGTTTGAATGCAGAGCCGAGGACTCAATTAAGTGATTTTGAATGCTGGCCTTGTGTGCATCCTACATCAAAGCCCAAGCAGTTATGTCTGGGGGCTGTTCCAGTTAACTGCTGTGTACTCAGGTCTGTGCTGAGTGATGTAAGCAATATAATGAATTGAAATGCAGGCAGCTCTATACAAACAGTCCTCCTTTCTCCTCTGAGTCCTCTACTGGGTGTGGAACTCGGTGGGCCTGGCTTGCACTGAGGATCCCAATTAAGGCAGAGAGACAAGCTTTCCTCTTGTCCAATTTCCAGAGTCAGTGCATCAAGATAAAAACTGAGACTTCAAAAACAAAAACAAAACCATAAACATCCCCCATAAGGAGTTTTCTAGTTTTCTCTTACATTTATAGGGTGCCTTATCGTTTACAAAGCGTGATAATGTTGATGTATGATTGTCCCATCTCTGGGTTTGTCAGTGGGGATACATAATGTACAGTCACGCATCTCCTGACACGCCCTGAGGCCGGTGAGGGCTGGCGTCATTGATCCAATACGCAGAGGAAGGACGCAAAACCAAGGCCTCCCGGCAAAGGCAACGGAAGCTGGAGGCAAGAAGGAGTCGTGCCTTGCCCACCAGGCCTCACGATCTTCCCTGATTCCAGTGCCCACCTCTCTAAAAGCTTTCCAAAAAGCTCCTCAGTGCTAGAAAGGAAAACTGTAATCTCTACCCTCTCTCTTCTGATCTGACTAATACTCTTCTTTAAAGACCAAGGTATTAGCAGACGAGCCACATGGAAGTGGGTGAGTAGATGAATTGCTTTTGCACTGCATTACACGATGGATTGGGATGGATTAACATTCCATCATCCGTCTTCCCTGCCCCCACAGCCCGGCAGCGTTCTTACCCGTTTTGTTTAAGCCGAGCGGAGGTGCTTACATGACTGAGGCTCTTTGGCGAAGCAATCCATTTGCTTTATCCATTATGCATTCAGAATGATTGATGCAGTACAAATACACAATCGACACCAGTAATTACAGAGAAAACAAATCCCCTGCCCAGTTCAGGCTAACTGGGGGTGGCAGGCAGGGCATATGTGATAACAGTCTAGTGCATACATTTTTTGATTGACATGTTGGAGTCCCCAGGTCTGTTTCAGGGTGGAAATGTGGTCTGATGGCCCACGTGGATGCTGGGCCCCGCACCGGGCCACCAGTGCTCTGCTGAGCTCCATATGGACCTCCGCTCTCCCTTGGCATTTCATTGAATGAGTAATAAGTACTGCGTTCTGGGGCAGGGGCGGAGCATCCATCCTCAGGAGTCCTTTAGGTGAAAGGACTTCTCCGGTGTATCGATGAGCAAGTGTGGACAGTGACCCCTGATACCTCCGGAGTGAAGATAGTGTGAAGAAATCAATGGCTATTACACTGCTGAGTCTATGGCATACTTTTTAGACTTTTGGAAGTCATTTTCAGATTTGAAAGTGGAGGGGGACTGAGCATCACCTCCAACTTTCAGAGTTTTATTTTAAAATTCTCCAAAGACTACTGAGTCATGCAAATGAAAAAATGTTTTTTTCTCAGAGTAAAAGTGGAAAACAGAATTCTGACTTATTACTGATGAGACTCCAGTATTGGGGAAACTTGCCATTTTCAGACACATTGCATACAGAAACGAATTCAGCCCCACGCAGACTTAGTGGAACGTGCAGAGAATGATTTTCAGTAGCTCGGGCACTTGGCCACGGGGGCCCCAGCTCCACGTCATGCGAGCCCCATCGCAGCAGGAAGTGCAGAAAACCCAGTGAACGACGGATCCCGTTATCATCTCCTACCGTCCTTTCTGGTTGTCCCCTCGATTCAGACCGGAAGGTCACCTGCATCCGGAAGCCTCTGCCAGCCAACAGCTCCCCAATCAGAAGAGAACAGCTGTGACCCTCTACAGAACAGCGATGCAATCTGTACCCTGTTTTTCTTTCTCATGTCCACTCTGTGTATGGTATCCAGCTGTGGCCGGATGCTTATTTGCCATTGTTTTAGAGACTGTCCTGGATTTCCAAGGGAAAGTTCAAAAGCACCATGTGGGTGTGTTTCTAAGCCTGAGTTTGTCCTTAATAGCTGCTCTGCGGCAGAGGGATAAAGAGGGAGGGACCTGGGGGTCACAGCGCCCCTCGTGGGTGGGGAGAGGTCTGTCTTACTTGCGTACTGTTCCATGTGACTTCCCTCCATATTCATTTTAATTTAGACACTCCTTTACTTAAGAAAATTACTTCCAATTTCTAAAATTCTTCAGAAACCACTCCTGAGGTAAAAAGAACGTTTTTCCTTCCTAAGGGCACTTTACTTTCAAGTATTGTACAGTTTGATAGACTTGCCACTCAATCTGCAATTTGTCTTTTTCATCAATGTTAATTTCAAGTATTTGCCAAAGCTGTGTATTTTGGGAAGTATGCATACATTTTTAAAGCAGAAGGCAGTCACCTGTGTCTATAAAAATAGCTTCTGTTGCTGTCACCAATTCAGTCACAAAAAGGAGGAAAATAATTGCTTTTTATTCCTGCCCGAAGTTTTCCAAGACTTGAGCATCTCTGTATGAATTCTGAAATGAGTCACAATTGCTATGCTTGCGCCCAGAGCTGGGGTCTCTGTGGCATCTGCCAATTAAGAAAGACACCATAGCAACCATACTGCAAAAGTACGGAGATGTTTACTGTACTTGTTTGGGAAAAAACTGTTTGGAAAAAAGACTTGTTTGGGAAAAAGAGCTCAACCCTCTCTCTCCTCCCCTCCTGGTGAAAGCTGGGCAGGCAGAGTGGATTGAAGAGAGAAAAGTGGTTAATTGGTAGAAAGCAGAGCCCCGTACCATCTCCTTGGCTGGAGTTAAAATGTAAGAAGTGGAGTTATGTGCTCATGAAAGCATTAGCCTCCGGCCTTGAATTTGCAAAGGCACTAAAAAGAGAAGTCACTGTTTTATTGCCATCGATCCCACACTGCTGAGACCCAGTTACTGTCAGATTGATGGTGTGCAGGCGAACTCTCGCGTAGCCACGTCGAGGGTGCTCTCTTGCACTAACTAATTTAGTATTTATGGCCTGTCACAAATAAACTTTGTTCCTCTTTTAATGCTTCACCCAGAAATATAACTTCTCATTAAAAAACGTATTAATCTCACTGCATGGTAACATGGCCCCAACAGGATAAATATGAAGTATTGGTGAAATGCTGGTGCGTTTGCCGGCTGGGAAGTAGCCTAGACCTGAATGCTGGTATCCAAGTCAGGGGTGTCTACAAGTACGTAGGCTTTCTGGGGCTGCTTTCAAGGTTAGGACCTCTTTGCCTTAGTAATCTGATCTTTTAATACACAAATATTTAGACTCTGATGTCACAGATTCCCCTTATCAAGGCAAAAATAAATAAATAAATGAGAAGACAGCAAGTGCTCAATAGTAAGTAAATATAAATATTATGTAGCTAGTAAGAGAATATAACCATTGATAGACACTTGGGCTGCTTCCAAATCTTGGCTGTTGTAAATAACACTGCAATGAACATAGGGGTGCTTATGTTCTTTCAAATTAGTGTTTCGAGTTTCTTCAGATATATTTCCAGAAGTGAGGTTGCTGGGTCAAAAGACAGCTCCATTTTTAACTTTTTGAGAAACCTCCAGATGCTTTCCACAGTGGCTGCACCAGTCTGCATTCCCACAAGCAGTGCCTGAGGGTCCCTTTTCTCCACATCCTTGCCAATACTTTTTGTTTGTTGATTTATTGATGACAGGCATTCCAAGAAGTGTGATGTGATATTTCATTGTGGTTTTAATTTGCATTTATTTTATGATTAGTGACATTGAGCGTCTTTTCGTATGTCTATTGGCTTGGCCATCTGTATGTCCTCTTTGGAGAAGTGTCTGTTCAGGTCCCTTGCCCATTTTTCAATTGGGTTGTTTGCTTTTTTGGTGTTGAACTGTAGAAGTTCTTTATGAGTTTTAGATATTAACCCTGTAGCAGATGTATCGTTGGCGAATACGTTCCCCCATTCTGTGGCTGTTTCCACTTCATTGACAGCAGCCCGAGTGGCCATCAGCAGAGGAGCGGATGAGCGGTGGGTCAGCTGTGAAGAGCAGAATCGGTGTGGATGCAAAGGATTCAGGTGCATTTACACTACACTTTTTAAAACTATCCTTGAGTTTCAGATTTCAAAAGAAAAAGTTTGTGAATCACATCTTAAAAGGAGAAAAATGTATCTCTCCAGGGAATTTCTCAGAGACTAGTGGAGAAGGAAGTTTTACTCCTTCCTATAATTTACAAAGAATAAAAGCACATCACTTCCAAAGCTGATGCTGATGGTCGGCTTTTTAATAACATGCAATCAGAGGGAAGCCGCACTGAAGCGGGATCGTTCTGCCCTCCCTTGATACCAATTATCCTGAGCTTCAGATACAGTCGGGTGCAATAATTCAAGGGATCTTTCTTAAAAAATGAGACATAGAGTGAAACCATAATTTTTAAAAAAGATTAAAACAATTAGCAATTGCTACATATTCTGAAATACCTTGTGGATAGCTGTGTCGCTGTGATTTAACTGGACAAAGCATCCTCTTATATATGAGCATGAGTATCCCAGAACCCAGCAGGATCTCCTGAAAGCCAAGAAATGTAACTTCGGTATCCCTTCTGAGTCACTGTCAAAAGTCCCTTAAAACTGTAAACCGCTAGAAAGTGTGAACCGACTCTGCACAATTCTTTCTAAAGATTTAAACACGTAATGCTCACCTTCTGAGAACACATGATGAAATTAAGTGCTAAAATCACAACAAATCTGAATTGCGGCTACTCAAACGAGCTGCGTTCAGCAAATAGCAACGAGTGTGGAAGAGATCAGCTGGTCTGTGGGAAGCTGGGGAACAGCATAACTAGAAATCGATACTGGAAGCCGTCGCTTTCCGACTCCAGCCGCAGATGTCCGCTTGCACCTGACCCGCGAGGTGGACGTCAGCCTGACAAGCACTCGGCAGAACCCAGCCACTTCCGCTGGCTTCCCACACATCGATATTTCAATCGAGTCCATTTCTATCATCTAATGCACTGAGAGGGATACAAGGGCCTCACAGCCAGGTATTCATTCAAATGCTTGAAGAACTCATTTAAAACGGCAATTCTGGAATTTCAACTCAAAATGGCACTCATGTCTCTCTTTCCGTCATATGTCTTTCTATTAAAATACATATAGGTATTTTTTAAAAAAGCAAATACTAAAACATTTTAAATAGGTAACTATACCAATAATGGACCAGAAACTTGGGATAATATCTAGTTCTTATAAAGGAGACAGTTCAAATTGACAAATAAATAAAAGTTGAGAAATTCCATTAAAATTGAGAAATTCCCCGCATCCCTCCTCTTCCTGTACAACTTGAACAGTTGGCATCAGCAGCCTTGGGCAGCAGTCCCCAAACCCTCCCATCCCCCCGTAAAGAAGGAGGGCTCTGCCAGCACAGGGCCCCGAGGGGCAGAGGGTGAAGGGCGGAGTCGGAGGTAACATTGTGCTCTGGGTCTGAAGTGAAGACTTCTCAAACTGGAGAGTTTAGAATTCCTTGGAAAATTCCATCCAGGGGAACAGAGTTTGCAGGCTAAAGGTTGAGTTCTTGCAACTACTATAAACAAAAAACAACAGAACAAATTACAAACACCACCTGAAGTAGAATTCAGGGAACAGATACATGAAGAATTGAAAATAAGGTAAAGATCATCAAGGTACAGGGAAGACAGTTACATTATAAAGCAGAATAAGAGACCATGTAAGTAGACAACTGGTATCAAAAACACAGTAACGCAGAGAGAGAACATGCTGGGGGGGAAGAGCCGACAGAGGGAACCAGGAGTGAACAGGGCTGGAGATCGGGGGAGAGGCTGCCCGAGGACGCCTAGGACAGATGAGAAACCCAGGAGAAAGCTGGGCTGTGCGGGGGAAATGGATTTGCCACATGAGTACAAGAAGAGCTTGAGAAAGAGAGAAAAACAGAGGAAGAAAACAAGCATAAAGAAATAATGACTAAAGCTTTCCCCAGAATTAAAACTGAATCTTCAGATTTTAAGACTTCTCAAACAGTGTGGAAAATGAAGGCTCACATTTAGATATCATGTTAAAATTGAAGAGTAACAGGATCTTCAAAAATCTAAAGCTATCTCGAGGAAAATTAGATGATTGATGATGATAGACGGACAGATAGATGGCAGATAGAGAGGTCAGATGATTGATAGATGTGTCAAGAGACAGTCACACACACAGACATACATACATAAAACATGCATGCCGTATACACACGCATATACACGCACTTACAAATGACCAGAAACCCATTCGACATCAAAGCGCCTGAGGCCACACTAAATGCAAGAAGAAAATAAGGCAGCATTTACAAGAGGTTTCAGGAAAAAAACGAATACCGAGATGACTTTGAGTTACGGTTTCCAATCCAGTCAAGGCCTTGCTCAAATCTCTGGATTCTGCCTCCAGAAAATCTAGCAAATATAATTTTTTTTGGTCTAGTTCCAGTGCTTGGACCGAATTTTAGCCCAGATCACAAATCCCTGTGCCAATCAAGTGGAAAGCTCTCACTGATGCTCCTGCATCCAGCCCGCACCCTTCCAATGCACCCTCTAAGTTGACCTCGGGCTTGTCCTTCTCTCAAACAATTTCAATGGTCTTCCTTATTGTCCTTCAGGACCTGAATTAGCCCTCTTCCTCACTCTGAGAGCCTCCCAGGGCCTGCTAGCAGCAATTGATCTCTTTGTCTCTATTCTCCCGGTGGGCTTTCTACTTCGGGGTAACATTAGCATAACTTCTCCTTGTGTTATAACACTGGACTCCCAACTAGAGGGAGTCCCAAGTGGGCAATGTTATGGTTCATTCACTTTAGGCTCACTTACGTCGATGAATCCCCTTCGTATCTGAGCACAGCTGGTGCTCAGCAAATGTGTGAAAGTGCTTTTGAGCCTCGCATCCAAGAAAGACACCAGGACTTTGAGCAGTCAGGCATCCATCTCCATTAAGCCCTATGCACAGATAAGAGTGCTTCTGTAATAAACAAGGCCCAGTGCAGCTGAAACAGCAAGATCCGCTGGGGCGGTCACTTATTTGCATGCAGGGGACACGAGAACATGGCAAAGGAGATGCTGTAAATCACCCAAGAGCTCAGTGACGGGGCCTCTCGGAACGCCTGGCTCAGAATTATTAATTAAAGCCTCCTCAAGGCTGGTTTGTTTGCACATCAGTTGAGCTAAGCCACACTGGTATCCCTGTAAATAATAAGACAGCCCGATTAGGCCCAGTCATTAATTAAGTGTCTTTGCTGTGAATAAACAGTGAAAGCTTTCAGTCGGAGCGGGCCTACGGCGCAATGATAAACGTGCAGCTGTTGACATCTTCATCAGTTAACCGAGCTCCCCCCACAGGGACGCCCGCCTCTTGCCACATGGAGGGGGACATTTTTGCTGCACTTGGCCCTGAAGTAATGTCACACGCGAGTTTACAGCTAACCTGAATTGGGAAGAAATGAGGAGGGAACGGCTCACAGCCCGAGTTACGATCCTCAGCTGTCACGTTTTGTCATCAGAAGCACCAGTGTGTTTGTGGCACACGATCGTGGGAGGGAATCATCCAGTGCTGGCACTTCTTCGAGGGTGAACAAGTCTCTTTGGAAAACAAAAAGACAAAAAATTTGGTGTTGAATTGCAGACTCTTCCAAAAACCATTAGATGTTTTCCAAAATTCTTTTATAATTCAGGAATTGTCCTCGAAGTGATAAAGGAAATCGATACATACCATGTTTGTGCCATTTGAAAATAGTCACCTTTACATCAAATATTCTGAAGTTTCTCTTTTTCTCCATCCTGTGGAAGTGCTTTGTAAACTGCGAAATTCAGGTGAAACAAAGGGGAATGGTTTTTCTCATAATTTGTTCATGAAGCTCTATTTTCTAATAAGCATTAGATTACCGTGTTGGTGGCCCCAGCCAACCTTCTAGGACCAAGGACTTCCCAAGCTCTCCCACAATCACCAGTGTCCCACAGCGGCCAATGAAGTTACAAGCTAGAGCCAGCCGATGGGGTGAAGCACCCTTGGTTAGTAATTGTCAGCACCCCACTGCTGCACGGAGGATCCTTAACGACGTGGCTGGCGGTGGGGCTCACTGCCAAGGACCAGCATGCCTTCTGCCCTGCCCCCCAGGCCCTGAATCTCTCAGTCTCTGGATGCCCGGCTGAAGAAAGTGGGCAGAGGGAAGGGGGAGGCCCCGAGGAAGAAGTTACTGAGGAAGAAGTAGATGGAGAGACCAGATGAGGATGGCCAGCTAGCCATCCGGGCCTCTGATGGTTCGCCCTCCACATGGGCCAGAACAGGAAATCCAAGGACAGGGGGTCCAAACCTCCCTGGCTCTCTAATGCTTGGACTTGGCACCACCGGCACCTAAGACTCTGCCTGATCGCACAGGCACTTTTCCTCGCTTGGTAAGGAGACTGTCAGCGGGACGTTAGCTGGGGCTGAATCAGCCAGCCTTGCTTAGACCCATTTGCATCCATCTTTTCTTATCCCCGCCAAACTCTAAGTTCCGTGAGGGCAAACACTCATCCCATTCATCCTGTATGCCCTATGGAACCTTCCTTGGGCTTCGGCCATAAAGCTACATAGTGCCTGCTGCATGAATGCATGAAGTCAGAATGAGTGGGTGTCATTCTGGGGGCAGGGGGGCTGAGCAGAGAGCTGCCTTTGGGGACAGTTGAAGGGAATTTTCTCAGAATCACCCAAAACGAACTTCCAGACTCACCCAATGTGCTGTGAGTGGGAATCCGTGTTTGTAACCGAGGTACCTACTGAGGAAAAGGGAAGCACGCTGGACTGAGGCCAGGAGACTTTCTTTATCACTGTCTACCTGCGTGAGCCTGGGAGGGGACACTGCTGTCATGGGGGAGAGCACAGAGCAGCAA
Organism: Micronycteris hirsuta; assembly: GCA_004026765.1. Taxonomy (NCBI): domain Eukaryota; kingdom Metazoa; phylum Chordata; class Mammalia; order Chiroptera; family Phyllostomidae; genus Micronycteris; species Micronycteris hirsuta. The sequence goes on from PVJI01000384.1 coordinate 134,401, forward strand.
CTGAGACCCCTCAGGAGCCAGAAACTCAGCAGGTCTGGTCTGTAGTGCAAGTCCAGCACACGCGTCCCTGCTCTCCAGGGGTTGACGGTCGAGCTGGGGAGACCCCCGTGGCGCACACCAACCCGAGATTCATCGCTGAGCTCCGGCCGGGGACGGGTAGGGCAGAGCAGTGCCTGCAGTTGGCTGGAGCGGCCTGAGGTGTGCATGGTGTGTTACCTGGATATGCTGTCAAGTTGAGACGAAGGGGTGAGAAGCAATGTATGTAATGAATAGAACATAGATGTCACAATAGAGAGAGAAAATGGCAGCCGGGGTCAGTGCCCAAGGGAGGTGCAAAGAAGTCTAAACTCGGGTCACAGTGAAGAGGACCCCAGATACCAGGCTCAGGCATTTAGATTTACAAAGTAGTAATAAAAAGGCATCGCTGAAGAGTTTCAAAGGAAGGCAGTGATGTAAGATTAGCAGGAATGTGCAAAATGAGCCAGAAGGAGGAAGACTGAACCCAAGGAGAGGGTTGCCTTTGTTACAATAATCCATGGGTGAGCTGATTACGGCAAAACCACCTCCATGGCAACGGGGTTCGAAGGAAATTTGGCAGCCAGAGATGGTCAGAAGGAAGACTTCATCGCTGGGGAGTGAGAAGCAAAGTGTGAGCAGTGGGGCTGGAGTGACCAGCGGACTGAGGTGAGGCCTGGGCACACTGGCCATGCTGAGCTCATGTCTGGGAACCCATGAAAAATGTGTCTCCAGGACTCAGCCCTGTGTGGACACAGGCTGGGGATGGGGCCCAAGAATATGCATGTCAGCAAACACTCTGGATTGGCACTTGGGCCACCTCAAGAAGTTTCGCATAAGTGGTGGAGTAATAAGCCAATAACTTCGATCCCCACGAGTACTCCAACTGCCTCTGGCTGACACACAGTGTCCCCAGGCAGGGGCTTGGACGACAGACCTTTCTGTCTACTCCATCCCGATTAAATGCCTCTGAATCTCATTTTAGTCTAGGCGTCCTGGCCGTGGTTTCAGAGTGGCACCCAGAGGTCATCAGTACTAGCCAGCATCTGTAAAAGCTCACAAGTTGCGCCTGTGTCTTCCTCCTCTCCACGAGGCTGTGCAGACCAGAAAATGTGGGACCACAGGAGGCTTTTAATTTCAGCTCCCTCGCTCTGCTGCAGAATGGGCGGCCGGAGCAGGAATAATTTTGACAGGGCCTTTCTAAAGAAAACAGCCCTGCTTCCTGACCCATGGGGTCCATGCTGACGGTGGTGGGGAGACAGAGGTGCGTGGAAAAGAGGGCACCGAAAGGGGTGGACCTAAGAGGTGGGTCAGGTGTAGCCAGGAGGGCGCCTCACCCTCACTCAGCTCTTTTTCGCCCGCCCACATCCCTCCCAACCGGCTGCGCTCCATGCTTCCAGATTTTTCCTTTCTTGTGGTCAGATAACAGCTGCTCAGCAGTCTTCTTTCTGCAATTACATGACTCTGAAAAAGAACATTGTTCCCCATAGCAAACCCATATGAGACGATGAGTCCCTTCCTTAAAGCACACTGCACCCCCAGCCCCATGCACAGAGGCCTGAAGGCTGTGTCTCAAGAAGCCCTCCGAGGATTCGAACACTGGGCGGTGTGAGCAGAAACGAGCGTCCCCAGGCTTCCTTTTCAGTTGAGTGCTTTCCTGGGCGTGTGTTTGTCTGTGTTCTTGCAGGCACACACCTGGGTGTATCCCAGATCTGAGAGGGAAGTGCTAACCACTAGAAGCCTCACGTGGAAAGGCCACGCACTTGTCCTAAAGGTTTCTCCCTTACACTTCCCTGCCCTGGTCAGTAGCACAGACACCACGAAATCCTTCTCTTCCTGACACCACGATCCCTGGGCTCCCTGTTGCGGCAGCACTCTGACGTGTCCCACCGCTCTGCTACAGCCCACGATATTTAATCCGCAAGATTTTCCACTTACAGGATGGCAATGGGAAGAAATTGGGTATCGCAGCAAAGGCAAACAGTTTATGAACTCTTTCAGAGACACAATTTCTCCCTGTAGAATCTATAGAACTCGGATGAAAGCTGGGCTTCCCTGACTACTTAGTGTGGGTTCCCATGTCATATCTCCAAACGCAGGAAGAAAGAGGTGCTGCTGTTATTTGACCCCATCCTTCCTTAAGTCCCCCTGTGGGTTATCTCTTCTGTGTGTGAAAAGCTGCTTTGGAAGTCAGAACTCCAGGCATGGAGGAAGGAGAAATTCGTCAAGAGGATTGAATTCGGAAAGATTAAAATGTAGAGTTTTAATATAGCTGCAGCTGGCACATGTCACAGAGATAAAAGGAAGATGTGGGATTCTAAGAACAGAGCAGAACTATGAAGCACTACTTTAAAAATACATATTATTGTGATTGAAATTGGTAGGGAAAAGAAATCAATATAATCAACCACTCTAGTGAATGGATGAATTGAGAGAAGGTACTTAGCCCTATAGTGTTCAATTTTTAAATGGAAAAAAAAAGAAAAAGAAAGCAAGCTCTCACTGAACACACTTCTGATATGTTTTCTAACAGGCAATATATCTGAGTGAACAACCCAGAGAACCTTCTCTCTCCAATTTCATCTGGAGCTACTCCCACACAGACAACTTTATTAAGCCTAAATGAAACTTGATAAATTATCTCCACACACCAACACAATCACAATAATGTATCAGAGTCTGAGGGGATTTGTTTCTTAAAATAAAAATAAAGAATATTTGTTCATTTTTCTTTTTATTGAATTGATTGGGGTGACCCTGGTTAACAGAATATTACAGGTTTCAGGGGCACAATTCCACAACCCACATCTGTACACTGTGTTGTGTGTTCACCACCCAAGTCAAGCCTCCCCCAATCGCCATTTATCCCCCCAGACCCGCCTCCACCTCCCCATCCCTGTTCTCCCAGCAATCACCACACTGTTTTCCACGCCCATGAGTTCTTTCTTCTTTTTTTTTCCTTTTTTGCTCAATCCTCACCCCTCCCAGTGGCCCCCAAAAGCTGTCAATCTGCTCTCTATAAGTCTGTCTCTATTTTGCTTGTTTGTTTGTTTTGTTCATTAGATCCCGCATATGAAGTTTGGATGAGTAAGAATTTAGAAATGATAAGTTAATCTCCCCCCTAAAAAGAACAATTACATTACAAATTCACCTTTCTGTGGAAAAGAAAGATGAAATTCTGATTTAGTTGAACATTTACCCTTCTAATCAGTATTACCTCTCACGCTTATCTCCCTAAACTACAAAATGCATTCAGAGGAGCTGGGCCAGCAGAGAAAAATTCCTTTGTGAAAACCCTAGAAAAGGCTTGCCAGCAGCCAGGCCGGGGTGTGTCTCCTAAAGCAAAGGCAATCCTCAGATCCTTCCACTGCAGTTTTGCCCTGAATTTTCCAAGTTGTGTAATTATCAACTTTAAAAATTAAAGTTACAGTAATATGTTCATTATTATTATTAATCTTGAAATACTAGTCAGAAGTGTAAAGTTCAGACTCAATAAATATTTCTTTTTGTTGATTCACCAATTTGCTTCTTCATAAATTATGATTGACAGATGAAAACTCAAGGTTGATTTTCCTTGATTTGGTAACAGGGAGAAGAGCAAAGATTTAAGTCACATCTTCCTTCCCTGGAATGCATGTGTATTAAGGATGCCCGGGAGAAATAATTTAGGGAGAATCGATGGGTTTCTTTTGCCAGGCAGAGTTTGAGATGCCTCCAGGGTGTTCATGCGGCCACGGGCACCTGGCGATCGGTCTGGTCCGAAGCCCAGAGGAGAAGTGGACAGGGGGCTGCTGGGCAGGATGACGACTAAAACCATGAGTGTCGATGGGGTCTCCCAGCACACGGGTACCCATAGGAAAGACTTAGGGACTAAATAACAATATCATACTTTATGTCAGAAGGGAGAAGCCAGAAAAGGAGAACGAGAAGGAAAGGGATGTGCCATAGTGTCAAAGAAAAGAAGGCTATCAAATAGGAAATGAATATCCCATTGTATCTAAAGCTACCCAGAAGTCAAATAAAATGAACATCAAAGACTAGCCATTGAAATCAATAGAAGATCATTTGTGGCAAATGATTCAGTGAAGGAAAGCCAGGTTCTCTGGTTTAAGTAGCTATTGGGAAGGGAAGAAGTAGAGACAGCTCTCTTGAGATTTTTGTCTAGGAAGAAGAAGAGGGAAAGAGAGAGGATCTTTGGGGGGCAGTGGGGACCTAAGGAGGTTCAGTGCTGCTTGCTACAAAGACAGAAGAACATAGAACATAAGGACACTCTTTGGGGAAGACATGAGAGATGACTGCAGAGATGCAGGGTCTGGCCATGTGATTGGAAAAGTGAGAGAATAGGTATTATTCCCACTTCAAAAAAACCCAACTGCAGCCCTGACTTGTGTAGCTCAGTAGATTGAGTGCAGGCCTGCAAAGCAAAGGGTGGGGGGTTCGATTCCCAGTCAGGGCACATGCCTGGGTTGTAGACCAGATCCTCAGGAGGAGGCATGAAAGAGGCAACCACACACTGATGTTTCTCTCCCTCTCTTTCTCCTTCCTTTCCCCTCTCTAAAAATAAATAAATAAAATCTTAAAAAAAAACCCAACTACAAAAGAATCTCATGCCCCAGAGAGAGTCAAACATGAACGCCTAATTCTACTCTCTAGTCCCTACTAGCTAGGTTCTCATGTGAATTTCTGCATATAAAGATAATTGTATCTACTGTAAGAGATGGGGTGAGACATGTATAGGGCAAGGACAGGGTACCAGAAGCACAGTGCAGGGCACACAGGAGACAGTCTGGAGGTGGTGGTGGTGGTATAAGTTATACTCGCTCAGTGTAAGTTATTACATGGTCTGAGATGTGTGGCTGTGATGACCATGGTCATTGGAGGGATAGCTGGAGGGCTTTGGAGTTGGTAAGTCACAGAGCCAACCTTTAGACCCATGCCAGGACTCCGGATTCGGCAGTTGATACCACACTTCACTTAAGAGAAGTTAAAAATGAAAATATATCATGTCAAAATTTGTGCTCTAGAGTAAAAACAGTGCTTAGAGGTTCAGTAATGACATCAAATGCATGTATTAGAGAAGAAGAAATATCTAAAATCAATAATATAAACTTCCATTTTAGGAAATGAGAAAAAAAAAGCAAATTAAACCCAAAGTAAGCCAATGAAAATAAATAACAAAAGTGAGAGTGGAAACCAATGAAATGAAAACAGGAAACCAATGGAGAAAATCAATGAAACCTAAAGCTGTTTCTCAAAAAAGATCAATAAAATTATCAGCATCTATCTAGACAAGCAAAGGAAAAAGAAAGAAGAGGCAAAACACTAATACCAGAAATGAAAGAGGAGCCATCACTACAGACACAATAGACATCATGAGGATAATAAAGAAATATTAAGAACAACTCTACATCCCCAAAATTGATAAATTAGGTAAAATGGACTGAAAGTGACCACACTTCACCTAAGACAGTGACAGCACGGGTGTGTGTCCCTCTGTGGCTTTCCCCTCACCTGTATGCTGGGTCCCCTTCCTTAACCTGCACTTAAGAGGTGGACAGTTCTCTAATTCTAAGATGAGTGCCTATGCGTGGTGAGCTGTATTGATGTGTTTCTCAAGTCAGTTCATTTTCCCATCCTTGGGCCTTTCCTTTTCTCTTTAAAATCGGGCCTCACTTTTCTCACTATCAGAATTTTAACTATCAACTCCATAAGGATAATATGTCTTTGTGTATTTATGTCTTCAGTGCCCAAGCCCTGCTTGTATTTCCAAGTGCCTGAAGGATTTCTACCAAAATGATCCTCAGGTATCTCAACTTAGAATTTATAAGCTGAATTTATTATTTTTCTTTTCCTCAACTTCTGAGGACATCCTGAGAATGTCCAAATTCTATTTAATAATGTACCATTGTTCTTCGTCATAAAAGCCTAAAATTTCAGAAAATGTCACTCTTCCTTTCACATCCATTTTCAAGTCCTGAACATTGATTCTTTCTAATACTCCTGGACTCTATCCTATATTTTCTTTATTGTCCCTGGTTTAGGAGTTTATATGTCATTGGACTAATTCAATAATTTCCTAAAATATCTTTCTGATTTGTGATTCTCCTTGCACAAATTCACCCAGCACACAAGGTTCAAAACTAGAGAGAAAGGCGTTTTCGGAATCAAAGGGGAGTTTGGTATGACTGGATTGCATCATAGTACCTGATTTCTGCTATCCTCATGCTTTTTCACTTAGAATAAGCTGCAGATTCTACCTTTGAAATTTCTTGTGGGCATTTACCACAGTTTCCTATGGCTCTACTGTGCCATGAAAACTTGTGATAGGAAACTTTCTCTCATATGAACTGATCGGGGGGACAGGAATATGTCCCAATTTTAGTGAGAAAGCCCCTCTCATTGGAAACAGCACATCCCGCTGCCTTGGGTGCACTGAGCCTTTGGCTCGAGTGACTGAACACTCAGTTAACTTCATCTTCCCTTTGAGGTCCTTGTTTTCCTTCACAAATGATGGGCACTGTCCAGAGGCTTTCATATGTGCCTGATGAGCTTCATTGATCTCCTCTTCCTCTACCACCACCCTGAATGGCCTGGTAATTTTATTTCCTCTAGAGTCATAAGAAAAAATTAAGTACTATTTTTTGCCAGCTAAATCTCATAATAGCTTTGCTCTTGGCTTCCACTGAAGTTTAGTCATTGAGTGTAATCAGTTAGGGGTCTGACGGAGGGAGGGAACGAAGGGTGTCTATTTCTCCAGTTCCTCAGAGCACAGGGCAGCCTGTGTTGGCCATGTCCGTCTGCCGAAGGGGCAGTGCCTCTGTAGGTGCCCCACTTCCCCTCAGCAGCTCCCTCCCTGTGCTCCTCATGCTGGGTGACCATGGTTGTGCCCATGGTCACTAGTCCTGGGGATCCACACTGTTCCCTGTGACTTCCCAACACTCTCCAACCTGTGAAAACAGTCTCTGTGTTAAACACTCTTCAAATGCCAAACCTGACTGTGCTGTGTGCTTCCTGTGGGGACTCAGATCAATTTAACCACTTACTATGTGACCGTATCTCCCTGACCACCTAGAAACCTCAGGTTCCTCTTTGGTGAAATAGGAATTGCATTACCTATCTTTCAAAATTTTTGCAAAATGAAGGAGAGTATTCTTTCAAAATAGAATGCTCAAACTCTCTATAATCAAAATATGATAAGTACAGCATCATAAAGGTAAATCTTCACATAGATAAACTGGAAAAAAACAAAAGACAAATTGGAAAACATGTTTGCCATGTACAATAAACACCTTTTTGAAAGAATACAATAAGCTCCTATAAGTCAATGTTAAAAGCTAGAAAATGAATACAGTAGAAAAACGGCTAGCTGCAGTCAGCAAGAGGGGAAATATAAATGGGCTTAACATTTTAAAAAGATGCTTCACCATACATCTAGTAAAATAATGCAAATTAAAACCACAATGAGATATGTTTTTTAACCTATCGAAATGAAAAAGATCAAAAAGAATTATACATCCTGTTGGTGAGGACGTCAGGAAATCTGAACTCTCATACGTCATTGATAGGAATATAAATTGGTACACCCTCTTTGGAATGAAACTTAACAATATCTGAAAAATGACAAACACACGCATCCTCTGGGCCGGCTGTACATACACAGGGAACCAAGTTAGGAGAACACAGCGCTATGTGCAAACTCAAGAGATGGGAAACCCCTGGTTTCCATCAGTGTGGGGCTGGTGCGGTACTGACCTCAGAGCCCAGCTGGGTTGGGACTGGCCTTCCAGATCCCCTCCCTTGCAAGTCTCTGGACTTGGGCTCATCAGGAGGAACTGGTGGTAGGGGTAGGGGTGCGGCGCAGGGAAGACATGCTGGACTGAGTCGAAAGGGGGCCGTGTGATAGGTGCACCTTCACCCCGCCTGCACCTGCTCATCAACTGTGGGCAGGGCAGCAGCCAAGTGTGCAGCTGCTGATGCTTTTACTATTTCAGATGCTCCTCGTCCTGGCTGGGTAGGTGCAGCTGCCGCTCCATGGGAAAGGGCTCCCACCCTGTAGGACCCCTGGATGCTCAGCAATAGACGTGGTGAGAGAAAGACATGCTTCCTCTTTACTCTCACAGGTCCACGTTTGTCGTTCGTCCTCCTCATTTATGTGCAACTGCTGACCCTGCGGACCTCAGACTGAGTGCCATGTGGGGAGTCTGCAGACGCACACAGGCGGCTCAGCGGCCCCCAGACAGCGTAAGGCCTAATTCTTCTAGATCACTCAGAGTGGCCCTGCTTTCCTGACCAAATCTCAACTGATATCAGTTGTTAAAACATGAGGATTATATAGCCATAGAATTTAATGAAGTAGTTCTATATGGGAGCATAAAACCGTGTCCAAAATAATATTAAGTAACAAAAAATGAAGTTCTGAGAAATGTATGTCATATGCTATTTTTAATCTTTTCTAATTGTATTTTTTTACATTACCTTTTATCCCCTTATACCCACCTCCCCCCAGCAATCACCACACTGTTGTCCATGTCCATGAGTCCTTTTTCCTTTCAAGCAAAAATGGACATAGGGAAACACACACACACGCACTCCACATTAATCCGTACGTGCACTTGAATTTCATGGACCATTGTTAGATGATCACATAAAAAATAGCAACTCCGTTTACAAAAAGGAACTGTGCGTGATGAAGAAGGTGATGTAATATTGGTGGTGGAAGTCAAGCTCTTCCACAGGATCCCAAGGAAAGCATTCCAAGGGTCCACGCATGGGAGACTGTGGCCTGGCAAGATGATTTATTTGAGTGAAAGGCTGCCCCTGGGTTTCTGATGTCCCGTCTCCCTCCAACTTACCATGGAAAAAGTCCAACCGTGTCCTCAGCAAAGCCAAAACAAAAGCTGGCGCCCAGAGTTACTATTTCATATTAAAGTTGAGTCTTTTGGATCCCACCCCTTCTGCTGCTGCACAGCCCAGTAGCTGCCAGACCCACATGGTCATGTGCTCCCAGGTGAGAGAGAATACGCTAAGGCTTGGGGTGAGTGTGTTACCAGGTGGGCAGAAGAGAGAGAGAGTCTTTGTTCCCCTGGGGCTATATTAGCTTGGGTTGGGACAGACCTAGTGCTTTTTCAAAAGAACCAATCAACTTTCCAACCTTTAGCGGCTTTTGATAAGTCCATCCCTTGTTAGACTGACGGGCCTCCATGGTGGTCCGGCACCTCCCCCTGTGCCCCCAACAACTGGCGCCAGAGCGGGGAAGGCAGGAGTGTTCACCCCCTCGGTGGAGCAATGCTATGACCCGTGGGGTGTGAGGCTGCAGCTTCCCGATGAAGCAAACAGGGTCCTGCCCCCAGTTTATTAACCTCAGTGTGCAATTCCGCTTGTTCTCTTGCTTATGAATAACTAGTTAACTAAGCACAGTAACAGTTTCATGCTATATCTTTTGCACCGTTTGAGTTTTCCATGAACTTGTATTCATCATTTAAATAACAATGCCATTTCAAAACTGAAATAACTCACAACAGTTTTGCTGCCTCAGTCTTCTGAGTATAGCACGCATTCAGGAAACACCGAGGTCCCTTCTCTCCTGTGGCCGTCCCTCTGACCTCCCCGTCTGCGGATCCAGCCCACACTTCTTTCTTCTGGGACACTGGACGCTGCTGTGAGCTGTTGCAGACGGGACGCGAACAGACAGGAAATGAGTAGGTGTTCCCTTACTTCAGTCTATCTGAGAGCCAGTGACACAGCAGAAAATAAGGGCATTGCTGCTCACGGGTTCAGTCGTTGGAAAAGAATGTAAAGACATCCCCTAGCTCATTGTTGAAGAAGGAAGAAAAGGGATGATCTCGTAAGTTTAACAACCGTGCCGGGTGGAGGCAGATGTTCCCTAAGGTCGGCAGCTTTTTAAAAAAATCTGATTCCAAAGCTCATTGCATTAGCTTGGATTTCTTCAAAATCAGACCCTGAGATGAGGGACTTGGGGGCAGGTGGTTTACGTGAGAGTCGACCGCAGGAAGCTGACATGGGGTTACGGGGAAAGCCGCTAGCTTTCTGAATTTTACTCGTGTTTTCCCGGGAGGGGAGAGAATTGACTCGTTATGAAATTTTCAAATGCCTATAATGTAATAAAACCTCATGTGCTGAATTTTGCTTTATTTATAGATAAACAGTTTAAGAACTGTATTGGTCCGTGTATGTTTATTTTGTGTGTGTCTACCCAAGCACCTGAGGAGAGCATTTCTTTGTATTTTATAAAAATCAAAAGAGGTTCTCTGAAGTTGCAATGAGGATGATATGTAATCTGGTTTAATGTATACTGGCAAAAAGGATTTATGGCATATCATAAATTTTGTGAAACATGCAGACACAAATACAACATACTCCAATAAAAATAGAACAACAAAACTCATTGCCTGGAACAAGGCACATTTTCGGCTAAATGGCTGTAGGGATAAAAGTCACATATTATGGGCTGTAAGCAGAGAAAGCTAAACAGTCCTTCCCATAATATTGGAAATACTTCCGTTCTTCTCACGTGACTTCCTCCAAGTTGTTTACATGGGATTTCAGCAATAGAACCTATGGACATGGAGTCATTCCTCCTCGTGAAAGACAGCGGGATTGTGTGTGTGAAGGGAAAAAATGGGGTGAATGGACCCTAGAGACCGCACCAGGCAGAAGGAAGGAAAGATACAACGGCGAGAGGGTGCTCCGGATGTAGATTAAGGATCAGCAGGATGACCGGAGATCACAAAGGCATTTTTATCTGTTTGCTTAAGCTAGTTTGCTTTCAAGCAAAGTGAATACCAGAAAAGTGATGTTTCAGAAAGGAAGCACAATCTTTTAAAAAGCCTGTAATACCTTAATTGTTCCCAGTACCCAAGTGCCAATGGCCCCTTATTCCTGAATGTTGAACAGAATTGTATGTCACAATTAGGACAGAATCAGCACGCACTCCCAATGCACACCCACAGATGTGAAAACATTAACTAAGAAAACAATGAAAGCACACATTCACAATTGTAACATAACTGTAATACCTTTTAGACGAGTGTGGTATCTCCACGATGATGAGTTTTAGCAAATCAGACATCAAGCTTTCTAGAGGGAGTTTTCCATCATTAAGTATCAATTGATCAGAGAGCATTTGAGAAAAGGGAAAAGTGCCTGAGTAGGCGGCGTGTGCCCCCAGAGATGACCACTCATCTTGCGTCACTCATACGCATCACAATCGTTATTGTTCCCAGTCACTTACAGACCACCTTTCCTCCCCAGCCAGCCTGCCTGTGGTCTTACAAATGCATTAAGGACAGTGTAGACGTGGATCACTTCACACAGCCCCAAGCACAGTCACCCAAGGGGAGACACAGAAGTTCTACCTAAATTGCAGTAACACTAAGCCAAGTTAAGACTAACCATGAAGAATGCTTCTTTGCTTGAAGCCATGAGGAATGTTAGGTTCATGGAGGACTCTTCCTTCTCCCGGTTACGAGGGCAGCATGGCCTCCCAGGATGAAGTCTGAGGTTAACGAGTCTGGATTCTGCAGGACTAACGCACGACATTTTCGTCTTCTGGATAGAGGTTCCCAGTCACAGCAAGGGCTTTCCAGTTTCCCTGGGTCTTGCCAGCGATGCAGCGCTGACCTGGGAGAAGGGATCCTGAGCTCGGGTGACCTTCTGATGCTCACAAATCCATCAGGACCCAGGTAGTCTGCATTCCAGTGTCCTCTCTGCAAAGCCAATATGAGTATTTCCTGCAGGACCCCAAAACACGAACCCTTGTGTTTTTGTGCAGAACTTGCTGCACTCACAGTCCTGGAGCTGCCTCGTGTGGGTCCTCACTAGTGGAACCTGGCACGCATTTGTGGTTCTCAGCAAAGTCGCCTGGTCAGACGCTCCAAATAACCGGTGCTCTACGGTGCCTCTGTCTGCGTGCGCGTCCCCTCGAAGCCCCACAGCACCTCTGGATGAGGGCTCGCATGCCCAGCCAGTCTTGCTTTGTATGGACAGAGAATCAATCTACTCATTCCTGTTTGTGGTATTAGAAGTGAACTGCCTCAGACCATTGTGAGAGATGCCAATTTTTAATGAGACTTGTGTTTGATGTGCACTGTGTTTGGATGCAGAGCTCTCCTCCAAGGGACTCGGGGAATTGTGCCAGCAAACTTCGATTTCACAACGCATCTACAACAACAGTGCCACAGTGCCTCCTTATCCTCAGGGGACCCGTTGTAAGACCCCCGGTGGCTGGCCGAAACTGTCGATAGTACCAAACCCCATGTATACTATGTTTTTCCCTATACATACACACCTGTACTACAGTTTAATTTATAGATTAGGCCCAGGAAGAGACTAACAACAACAACTAAGAATAAAATAGAACAATTATAACAATATGCTGTGATGAAAGTGATGTTGATGGCTTGGGGCCATTACTAAGCAAAATACGGGTGACTCTCACTCGAGCGCCGTAACACTGTGACAGTCGATCTGGTAACCTAGACAGCTCTGAAGTGACCAGCAGGCAGACCCTGGACAAAGGGATGGTTCAAGTCCGGAGCAGGATTGTGCCAGATGGTATCGCGTTCCTCAAAACTGTGCACAATTTAAAATCTACGATTTTTGTGTAATATTTTACTAAAACAAATGGAATTTCCCATTTAATGTTTTCAGACCAAGGTTGAACTCAGTTAACTGAAACCTCAGAAAGCCAAACCGCAGATAAGGGGTCACACACATATAAAACATGTATTTTGGAAATTATCCTGGAAGCGCTGAAGGTAGGTTCCTACTCAGCACTAACTAGCTGGACACGGCGCCAGGCCCAGCCCATTCGCGGTGCACAGGCTCCTGTGAGCATGCGGACGGAACTCAGACTGCCTGGGCGAGTTCTGAGGTTCCTGCTTTCTGATGGCTGGAGGTGCAGGATGACGCATGCCTGGCCGGGCGCACCGCTGGGTCCCCTGCACCATTCAAAGCCCCAATCGGAAGGACCTTTCCAGCCAGCACAGGGTCAGTTCACGATCCTGCTCCCTGACAACCCCCCTCAGTGGGGAGCAGGGCCGAGAGGTTTTGGGCAGAGCAGGGAACATGAGAAGGAAGGGGTGGCTTAGCAGGAGACCAGCTAAGTGGGCCCGAAGGCCAGGCCAACTCCAGGCTCTGTGCTCACTCCTTCTCCCTTGACCTTTCTGAAAAAGGTCAGCTGTGCAGCCCTGGCCAAACCACTTCCTCCTGGTGCCTTGTTTGCCTCTTTCCAGAGGCCTGCAGCCCTCTCCCTGTACTTTGAAGGTCTCCAGACTTGAGAGTGGAGACTGCGTGCTTTGGAAGCATTAAAGGAAGTTTGTTTGAATCCCCTAAATCATCTTCGGTAGTCATTTCAATTCCGCGTTAGAAGTGGAAGTGACAGAGCTGTGTCTACCTTGCATTTCTGATAAGGTCTGTGTATCCTCACAAGTTACAAAGCCTTCCTCTCCATAAAATTGCCTGTATTTTGAGCAGGTGCATTAAGGACATTTAAAGGAGAGGCCAACACTTAAGAAATAGAATCCAGAAATAGTACTTGGGAGGAGTTTTCCGGAAGCTACAGTGTTAGGGTAGACCTCATTCCGGTCTCTCCTCGGCTCAGGTCCCAGCACTGAAGCCTTTCACTGACCCGCACACAGCCCAGAACAGTCAGACAATGTCAGGTTTGCTGCCTCGGTTGCTCCTAGCACTACCTGCGTCCCACACCTCTGCAGGAGAGGCACACAGCCATGTGCATTATGAGTGGAGTTAGCCTCAATTACTTTTTTAACGGGGAGGGGATGGGAGGATAAAGCCTGTGTGGCTACAGCACACCAGGGCGGGTAGACAAGCAGCCTTTCCTCCATGCTTCACTTCGCTCAAACCCAAAGTCATTTTGTCACAGCCTGAGGAATCCTGGAGGACTTCTGTAATTCTGCAGCAAACGCCGTTTGCATTTGCTCCTTGAATCATGCTCAGGAGAGCCTTGCAAGGAGCAGGCGCTGGTGATTGCCCTCCCAGAGCCCAGAGCCTGCTCAGATAAGGTTCCCTGCAATGACTTGCCAAAGCTCAGGGCCTCCCTCCACAGAGGGCTCCAGGATGGTAGTTCACACGAAGAGGAGGTGCATTCCAAGCATGGGTGTTCCAAATTCTTGGATTTCAGTGTGCAAAATATAATGCAGTCATGGGAAAACACGTCCCAGAACCACGCAAGGCCGACTGGAATTTAAGAGGAAAACAAAAGTTTTCTGGGGGGCCCGGAACAGCTCTGGAGCTCAGGCCTGTCTGGGTAACAAGCGGCTCTTGTGGGGCTGGAATGGCACGAGACAGCCGAAGGGGTATTTTCTCTTGCAGCCGGAGACCAGGGTGGAGACTTCTAGTGGCCTATGGTTGCCCAGCACTGTGTTCTTGCAAGAGTCATCTGGCCTCGCTCAGGCTCCGTAACTTCGTTTGCAAAACAGGGACAATGGATCTATAATGTCTGCTTTGCTGAGGCGATGAAATGAGATCCAAAAGAAAAGCTTCTCACACAGGGTGGTCTCAGGGCAAGCTCCCTTTGCTCTCCATTCCTGGACGTCTCTGTCATCATTTGTAATCCTAAAGAACAGGAAGATGGGGCAGAAAAATGAAGCAACCCGATCACATTCACATACAAGTCATGGAGGAAAAAGTTACCTCTGCTTTGGGGAGCAACCTGGGAGAAGAGTGAAGATAGGAAATAGGTAAAACGGAGTCATTTTAACCAAGCTCCGATAATTATTCACATTACGAAGGCTGAGGCATGAGAATACCCCACTCTTGTTCTAACTAGCCTGGGAACTTAAACTTTTTTTTAACTTTGCCATCATTCCTCAATGCCTGGATATACATCTGGACCTTCAGGTAACCCTCTAATTACCCCCTGAAGGGCTGGCACATACATCAACCTGACATCCATTACCCAGACCAACAGGATGTGACCAGACCTCCTGGCACCCGTCCTCTGGCCCACCTGACATCCATCATCCCGCCTCCTGACATCTGACCAAAGACTGGTCCAGTCCTAGGGCGAGGAATGCAGAACTGATCATTTTCAAGGATGCGCTTTTTACCACGAGAACATTTAACTTTTCTTTTTGCTTTGGAACCCTCTGGGGCTTTTTCTAGTTGTGCTCCCCATTTGCAAACTCCAAGACCCTTGAATAAACACATCTTTATCATTTATTTCCAGCAAAGCCTCCAGACTCTTTTTGAATTCCTTTAATAATGGTCTCCTGGATTCATTAATTTAACAGTTTCCATGTCTGCTTCATTTTAATTTCTTAAGACAAAATGGAACGTCTTAGAGCTGGCGATCTAAGCACAAACGTCTGAGGTTATTGATGTGAAGACCCACATTCTGTGAGAGTAACCCCGAGTACTCATATGTCTTCAAAGAGTGTCAGGACGTGGGATGGAGCCCAGGTTCTCTGGCCACTTGTCATGTTATTTCTGACTTAATGTCTTCTGTTCACTGACATGTCTTCCTGTGAGGCTGTGGGCAGACCTTTGTTCCTACTCTATTACTAACTGACAGTGTGACTTTGGGAGTTTTCTAATGTATCTGGGTGAGCTGTCCCATCAATTTCCTCTTTAGATTGTGCTGTTCAAACACAGCTTGGCTTAGGTCAGGTGGAAGTTGCCGTAACAGACATTGCTAATCCATCGCAGCACAATCCTCCTGACAGCAGACCTGATCTTAAACTCTTTTTCAACACACAGCTCAGCAGACACTATCAATGAGTGGCTGTGAAAAATGAAGCCTATTTGCCATTCATAGATGGCAATGAGCTCAAATAATATGATTTGTTATTATGGCTGACATTAGAGAATTAACTGCTGATATTTTTTCATTCTTGATACCTTTGTCTAATCATGGTTTCCTTATAGCTACCCCTATACAGATGGCTGTGGCCTGATTATTGCAGTAATAGAATATTCTAGAAAGGTGCTGCACTTCAAATTTATCTGCTACAACACTCTAGTCTTAAAAATGGTAACCCCTAACCTCAAATAGAGAGGAAACAAAAGGAGGACAATTGAAAACCTAGTACAATGAAATCTTCTGCTCATGTGTGAAAAGTTTGTGAGAGTTTCAGGAGCCCTCCCATTACGAAGATACCCTATGCACCTTCAGAAATGCTACAAAATGTTTATCTGCAGGCAAAAAGCAAATAGAGTGGTATAATTTCTTTTCAAATCAATGTCAAATAAAGACTTTCTACTGCTGTACAGATTTGATTTCTCCTTAAAAATCTATATACAACTAGCAAGGAAATAAGGGTGGGAATTACAGACAACCCAGTCTGAGTTCCCGTGCAGGTCAGAGTCAGCACGAGTTTCTGGCAGAGCCATGAACACGATCTGTACCCCATGCGATACGAAGACAAGTTTCTCTGAAGATGTCATGGCAGTAATCGACAGCAAGGCACTAAATGATGGTGCGGGGCTGACCAGGAACTGTGTACAATTTATTCCTTTGGTGAAATGTACACACACACACTAGTTTTCAGGGCCTTTTCCAAATCTGTCCAGCAATTTGAAATATAGAAGACCAAAAGTAACTTTGACAGGGTACCGTGGGGTGACAGAAACAACCGAATCGTGTTTGACCTGCCATTAAGGTCTGGGCCATTCATCCACATTAGAAGCGTGAACTTGGATAATGAGATGTTCCCACAGCAAGATGCGAACTGGGTAAATCTCATCCCAGATGTAATTTGGATTTAATGCCTGTCTGTAAAATAAACAAAGCATCCTAAAAACTTCGATGCTACACAGTAACTCTAGAAAATGCAGAAAGTGCCTCAGAAACCGCATCACCCAACCAGAGCCTTCCTCTGCACACTGCGGCGCGTCAGAAGGCTGAACTCATCTCATTTGCCCGTGTCTTCCCGTCGTGGACTTTCTCTGGACCTGCTCAGCAGCTTCTGATTGCTTTCCCTGTCATTTTTTAAATCACATTACCAATATCCACCCTTCAAAGTCAACACTTCCATGTTTATTAGGGATCTAGCCACTGCGGGCACAGACTCTTGAATTGCAAAAGGAGGGACTTGATTACCCAAGACAGATTTCTGAAGAACAGTTCGAGTACCTTTGTTGGGACAGAAGAAGTCCTCACTCCTCCCTGTGTGCTGAGATGATGGCCGTATTCTGTCGAATTTCCCATTCACTGTGCAGGAATCGCATTCGTGTGCCAAGCTAGCAGTGCATCTAAGATTTTGCTGAAGGATCAGCAGGAAAAAACAAGATGGACCTTTACAATCGTGTCTGCCATTGTAGGCCTTGATCAACCTACGCAGAGGCAAGTTGTGCAAACTGGGTACCAGTGACATACAGGGACCCACCTGTAAGGATAGCAGGAGAGGAAGGGGCAAGCTTTAGACTTCGAGGGTTCGAATCCCAACACTACCACTTACTACCTGGGCATGGGTAGGGTATGTAGACTAGTAGAGCTTCACATTCTTACCTGTAAAGTGAGGATTATGATACCTAGCTATTCAGAATGCTCTGTGGATGAAAGAAGATGAGGCAGTTGAAGGAGTTAATGCTGGTCCTAAAATATAACTCTCAGTAAATGGTTAGCAATTAGTTACTCACATATACACAGGACAACTTTACCTATTTTCAATGGTGACTTGGCATTGAAGTGTGTATATCTATCTGCCTATCCAAATGCTTGTCTCTCTGTGTATTCCTATCTACCTCTGCAAGACATTCCCATCTTTGCAAGGAGGAAGTGTTTGCCAATTTCATTTTCCAGATGGAACACATAAAGCCCAAAGAAGCGACTTTTTCAATATCACAAAAAAAAGTTTTCTTGTAAAGGTTTTGCTAATAATAGAAGGTCTAAGGGTGAAGGTAGAGAAACCGCTAACTTCTCTGCCAGCTGAGAAGGTGCGGCCCCACTCAAAGCATCGGTGGCCCTTCGACTCGGTGATGGCATCCTTGTCCCGCTGGTTGGGACTCACAGCCAGGCCAGCACGCTCCTGGGTGACAGGACATGCACCATTTGGTGCCAGACTGTGAAGCCAGGGGAAAATCACCTTGAGCAAACCGAGCTGTGGGGGTGCCATTCCCGGCCAGGAACCTAGAAACGGTCAGTTGAAAAAGCAGGGTGCCCCTCACTGAGGAGTTACTGTGGCTGTTCAGTTCCAGCCCCCTTTGTACAAGTGAGAGTCGCTACGGAGTGTCTTCAGAGCTGGCAGCGGGACTTTGTGAGCCCCTGTGTCCTCTCGGGCTTCCTCCCTGGCTGGGCGCCGGGACACTCAGAGGGGGCACTGGCTGCTGCCCAGTTCCCCTCCCCCCACAGCTTCGATGTGTCTGGTGAAACCCCTCTATTTAAAGGTGAAATAATCCGCTTTTGTCCCATTGGCTTGGATCAAAGACCATCTCTGCGCTGAGACAAAGCCACCCTGCGCTGGGGGCAGCCAGCTCGAGGAGAGGAGGCCTATGCCTCGGATTCCCTCTCCAGCACTGGAAATTCTCATGCCCTGGAAACCCCGGCGGCAGAACTTACAGTGTTTCCCAGAGACAAGCGTCCCTATTATGAAGGGGACAGGGCTTTGGCAGCTTCTCCAAACCATGGCAGGCAATTTGGCACCAGGCTGTCCTGCTCTTGGGTCCTAGCAAACAATCCTTTGTCCCCTGTCCCAGGCCGGGCTGGGCTCTGCAGTCAGGAAGCACCCCTTGGGCCCCTGGGCCCTCCAATCAAAGCCTCCTTTCTCAATTGAATGCTTTCCTGACTGGGTGCTCAGCCTCCTCTGCAGCAACGGCCCCCTGCCCCTCAGGGCCCGCCTGGCTCTGCTCCCCCACCCCCTGTGACTTCTTTGTGACTCACAAAGAGGAGGCACGGACCCCTGAGCATGATCCCCCTGACTGGTGTGTGCAGTGAGAGGGTGGCCTTGGCTGGAAGCAGCTGACCCCAGACCCGCCTGTTGTGGGGTACGGTTTCAGTAAAAAGGAGACCTCCCTTCACCCAAAGTCGCTACAGATGCCATGGTTATAAAAACTACAGAGGTAGTTTTTAGATATTTCTTGAAAATTGAAAACGAGAACACCTGGGACATGACGTGGCAGCCTCAAACTTTCCAGAACATCTCTGGTTTATCATCTCTGTCCTGAAATGAGGACTGTGACTGCGAGCCCCTGTTCCCTCTGCAGGGAAGGTGACTTCTAAGTGACACCGTGTAGCCCTGCTTACTAGGCAGGCGCCCTGTGTGTCCCCTGTTCCCTGGGCAGGTGGCTCAGAAAGGCGTAGGCCCAGATTTTTTCACTTCTTCTCTTTTTTGTTACAGGGACAGAAAGGGCTGTACAGTTCTTTAAGGAAAGGAGTGTGCAGGTATTGCCACATGGTAAACAGCGTTCCATCAGTGCCTCACCACTGATGAGCGCCTAAGGGGGATGCTGCAGTTTGCCAGATCTTCCTCATGAAGGGGGGCAGCCACTCTTGTCACTGAGTGGCTGAAGACCCTGGTGAAGACCCTTCCCCAGCCAGCAGTTCTCTGAGGTCCAATTGTCACCCCAGGCTCAATCTCCTTAAAGAAGACAAGCGCCCCATTCTGTGCTGAGCCTCATTGAAAACGAGGTTGAAAGGCTTCCTCTTCCGCTCAGCCCGGCTCCGCACGCAGCTTCCCCGGCACCTGTTCCTCAGTCCGACCCCGACACAA
The DNA here is from genome assembly GCA_004026765.1 of Micronycteris hirsuta. NCBI lineage: Eukaryota > Metazoa > Chordata > Mammalia > Chiroptera > Phyllostomidae > Micronycteris > Micronycteris hirsuta. The sequence goes on from PVJI01000384.1 coordinate 154,104, forward strand.
AGGCTCTCCTCAGCTCCCAGAGCCCTTAGGCTCCTTTGCCATTATTCCAACTCCATCGAAACACATACATACATACATACATACATACACACACACACACATACACACACGTGTGGAGAGAGACCGAGAAAGAGAGAAAGCAAATGATATGATAGCTGTTTCTATAAAAAATAGTGATCCTATTCTTAATACTTGATTTTCCTGTTTTATCACATGATCTCCATGTCTCCCAAATGAGCAAAGATGTCAAATCTAATTAAATCTAAATAGACTCACAATCTACAGAGGAAGAATCTGTGGTTTTAAGTTTTTAAAAATAAACAAACCAGTGTACTAAAACAGCGTGGAGGACACTCCCCAGCACTGCAAGCACACTCACGGAGCAGTACGAGAGTGTTTCGGGCTCCCCCTCGGCGGCTTCTCCACGGTTTGCAGTCAGACAAAGCAGGTGACAAGCAGCGCCTTTGTCAGGGTCATTACATTCAGATGAACATCTGGAAGGAAATTTTTCCCAGTCTTTAAAAAACTTTGATGGACTCTTAGATGATCCCAAATGATCCTGCTGCAGTTAAGACAGGCACACATTTGCTAAAATGTAACCAGAGCACGGGTTCTTTTGGCCGTTGCGCTCCACCAGTTAGGTCAATAACAATGTCTAACTGCCTGAGAGGACAGGGAGAAACCGGTGGGACCTGAGGAAAGTCACCCTCCCCTCCTGGGCTGACACCCGTGGTCTTCCCGAAATATTACAACTATTACAAATATTACAACAGACAGACAGATGCACCCACCCCCTCCCCAACTTCTTCTTTGTATTCTGACCTTGTCGTCCGAGTCTTATGAGTTAAAATTAGCAACATTCTTCAAAACTAAAATATGTTCATTTTCTCAGAATATACACAGGACCAGCAGACCTCAAATTCAATTCTATTCCAAAACTGTCTTCTTTCTCCCCAACCTAGTATGTGTGCAATGAGTAGAGGGAGAACAAAGAGAAATTCATCTTTAATTCAGAAAATTTCCAAAGAAGTCTCTCATGGGCACAGAGGGAGAGGTGGTCTCCCCGCGATGGTGGCAGTGGACACGGTCGCCCCTCTCCTGACCATTTCGGGGGCATCCCGACCTCACAGCACACAGACATTGTCCCTCTGTGCTGGCCTTCCTCTGACGCTGGGCTCGCTTGGCCCATCCCCCAAGACCAAAGTGCCCGGGGGCAGTCCTTAAAGGGGATGACCTGCTCCCTCCCTTTCTTAGGCAACTCTGTGGTCCCCTGTCTGCAGGCCAGGCTAGCTGCCTACCAGGCTGTCTGTGGTCCCCATCTCACTTCCGCGCATCCCCACGCAGGTGGCTGTCACCTCACAAATCCTTGATCACCGATCCTTATCTTGGGATCTGCTTCTGGGAAAAACTCAAATCAGTACAGTGTGATTGAAAGCTAAATATTACTTTATTTACACTTAAAGTCTAACCAGAGGTAGGGAATTTTACCCGGGGTGAAGAAGGAAATAGATAGGAAACGAAAATGTGAGTGACAGTCCAGATAAAAGGCACTTAGCAGCAGAATAGACTTCAGAAAGCCCAGCTGAGGCTATGGGAGGGCGTGCAAAGCCCTGTCACAGTTCAGGCGAAAAGAGAAGGGAGATGCCGTGGGAGGATACCAGGTTTTGTTGAGGAATTCAGAGCCGCTTGGGCAGGGGACAGGAGCCGTGATCGCTAAGTGATGGGGAAAAGGCTTCAGGGATGGAAAACGCAGGAGAAACGAAGTTCGGGTCCGGCCCGTCTCTGAGCGGGAGAGGCAGCTGCGCCGCCCCCACTCTGGCGTGGTTTGATTTGCAAGGGTGAAGGCAAGTGTTGCGAACGCCCACAAAACGAACAAACGCCATGAGCTTCTCTCCAAATGGGAAAGAAAAGCTTGTCAGTAGGTAAATGTGTTTTACCTACCGCTGTTAGCATACATGTGAGAAGGTGGCAAAACTTTTCCTGGGCTACCGGCAGGGCCAGAAATATTCAGTAAATACGCCATTCCTGGAAAATCTGCTGCAGATAAACTCCAGGTAACCAAGCAACAAATACAAAAATGGAGAACAGAGACGTCATTGGATGGAGGAGCGGGGCTCCCTTTCCAGGCATCAGGCACAGCGAGGATGTCAGCAGCGACATCCAGGGCAGAAACCCTCAGTGGCGCGGAAAGTGGAAGGGTCCGCTGGTATTGACATCTGGACAGACTCAGAGTGGAAGCTCCCTGAGGAAGGAGGACCCAGAGCCACCATCGCGAGGGCACAGGCAGGACAGAGCAGCAGGTCAAGCGCCGAGGCTGTAGGATACTCGGCTGGTCTCACCACCGCCACCTTCTGGGCCCTTGGACAGTCACTTAAACGTTCAAAATCTCGGGTTTTCTCACCACAAGGTCCTCTGGGCACCTGTGTGGCGTGTTGCTGGTTATAAGCATGGCCTGAGATGAGTTACATTTAAAAACCTGGCTCTCTGCTATCACAGCATCCTGTGTTTAGTGTGCCGGTTGGTGCTGGGTCCGTGCGGGCACAAGACTCGGCCATGGGATCTGCTCTCCACACACGCGGGGGTCAGCCAGGGGCAGGGGGCTCTGCAGCCCTGCAGTGGGGCGGGCCTCCGATTCCAGCAGCCCCCGACCCTGTCTCAGTGTCAGCGCTATTGTCCGTTTGCACTGTACTTTGACCGGTACGTTCATGAATCTGCCACAGGCCGGTTGACAACTGGCTGCCAGGCCCACTTTTCAGCCATTCAAAGCAGAAATGTCAAACAGAAATAGAAAAACAAAACCAAAGTCGAATCATGAAAAAAGGGAAATGCACACAAATGCAGATTACCCACCCATTGTGAGGATTGCTTTCAAGTGATAATTAATGCAAGAGAAATCAAAATGTTTCTATTTGACATGGAATCCATAACGATATTATCTGGGTGACATTTTATAAAACTTCAAAGGAGCAAAATGGAATCTCATTTTTTAGGAGAAAATGCCAAACAACACACCATCTGAAATTAAAATACATTACTAAAAAAAAGTCTATAAAAAATAAAATGTACCTCAGAAAAGAATGTGTCAGTTTAAATAGAATCACACAAATCAATTTCAAACAAGAAAATTTTAAATATTTCAGTATTTTCCATAAGTCTATTATTTATGCTAGAATTCTCACTCATTAAGCATATTATAAATTTGGACCACTTTTGCTGTGAAATATAAAATAAATTATATCAGACACATAAAATGTTGTTCAATTATGTTGTAATATTAATGACTTGTGTGAAATATGGTATTTTAATGTTAAATTTTTTATGCTATAACTTCATTTGTCTGCAATACATTTATTTTTGAGTCAATACTATATGCCCCTGAAACAAATTATTTTAATTTTTAATGTTTTGTGAGAATTTAGAAATATGGCTCAACTCATCATTAAATAAAAACATTCATAATTTTAGTGTGTTGAGTGTTGAGTGTGTTGAGTAAACTAGTATTGAGTGTTTTAAAATAATGCTTGGACTGTGAATGCAGAATATAAACGTTGCACTTTAATTTTCTTTCAGTCCCTCTGAAGAACTGAGGAACTAAGACTGACACAGGCAAGATCACTGGACTTAAGGGTGTCGCGGGCAGTTCCGCACTATTGGGGGTCACGGAGCTAAGAGATCTCCAAGGGAACGTGACTTAGTGAACTTCTCCTTCATCGGTGCTGTGGGGAGAAGGATAAATGGCTTTATTGAGCATCTACAAGCATATTGATATTTTATAGCTGGAGATTAAAAAATATGTATTTATTCTTGTTTTATTTTCCAGTCCTGTTTTTACTCAATGGCATTACAAAATACTGTGTTAGAAAGACCTGAAAAATGGGGACACACTAGGAGAGGCTGAGATATAGAAATAATAGCAATTTGGGAATCACTGAGATAGGGTTTGAAGTTAAACTGGAGACTTCTCAGGAAAAAGCAAATTCTAGGATTTAAAAAATGCTTCGTTATCTTATTTCTGCAAAAGGAACAAAGTCGAGGCTGGGTTGAAAGGCCGCCCATGAAACAAGAAGCCTGAGGAGAGAACAAGGCCTTTCCCCCAGACCCTCCCTGTGCATTCTCCAGCCGGCCCTGCGCCACATCCCTGCGCAGGCGACACAACTGGCGGCCCTTGGGAGCAACTGAAGGGGCTGCTTTGTCTTCAGGGCGCTCCTACTTTCCCTCCCAGGGCTTTTGTTTAATTTTCTCAAAGCCACAGTAGACTATTGCAAATGTCTCCTTAGATCGTTGAAGCAAACAGTGGGCCAGGTCATGTGCAACATGTTACAGGCTTTATCTCACTTATTCTCACACCATCACTGGCAGGCGGTGCTTTTGTTAATGGTGAGGATTTCTCCAGCCTGCTCCCATCAAATCAAGTTCTGCTCACTCTGACGGCATCTGCAGTCTTACACGCGGTACCTTGGAAAGACACTGGGGTGATTATTTCTTCCGTCTTGTGTCATGGGCGCACACTTCCTCTAAGTCACCCCCGATGACAAATTTTGATCTCGATGGCATAATCCTGTGCCAGCCTTCCCATTTGGATCTGTGATACTGAAAAAGAAAAGTAATTCTCCATTGTTTAAATTTGACTTTTACGACTAATTCTCAATCATTACTGAGGCTGAACATATAATTCAGAGTTATTTTCTGATATATCCTTGAATACCGACCTCAAAGAGGAGCAATCAGTTTTATAACAATTTAATACACTCTTTGAGTGTCTGTCAGAGAAGAGCTTTGACTTAAAATAAAATTGCTTTTCTTATCGGAACGCTCCTGTGATGTTTGAATGTGGCCCAGTGGTGTCTGCGTCTGCCGAGAATGAAGACTTGGTCCGTGGGCCTCCTAATGCCCTACAGCCGCCCCGTCGCGGACTCTTCAGAGAGCAAGTCTCTAAGTGAAGTGACTCCTGTCTGCTAAATTATCGATCCCAGCTAGGCTTCCAACTTCTGATCTTTAAGTAATTACCCGTCTTGTTAGCCATGTTACTTACCATCCTCACACTCAATAATACTATTTGCCTTACCCAGTCTTGGGAAGAATAAAATAAGTAATACGTGTAAACTCTTCACCTGCGCGTAGTAAGCTCTCAACGCTCCCTGCTGTTAGTATCATCTTTAGTGTTACCACCGCGCCATGTGTCACATATACAGCCCCCGGCTGGGGGAGGGGGATTCTCTTCTCATTAATCTCAGAAGGACCTGTAATGAAGTGGGATTTTGGCAAAGAAAACATCGTTGGTTGACTTTCGCATGAAAATAGTCAACTACTCATTTTTTATGTTGCTTTTAAACTTCTACAAAACCTTTTCTTTCCTTTATTTCATCCTTTAGAGATAAGAAAATAAAAAATGTTAAAGCTGAGAAAATCTAATGAATCCTTGTTTCAGCATTTGATAGGCACTCGGTGATTAAAAAATAATTGTTTTGAATTTTGAAAGCTAGAAATTTTTCCTTTGGCCACCGAGTGCCAAGAAAAACCTGGAGTCTGAATGTATATACTGCACACGTAAGAGTACGAATGGGTTTTGAAGACAGAATTGCACAATCTTTGAAGTGAAAATGCCTTTTAGTCTGTCATCAAATGTTGGCCTAGTACATAAATCTATTTACAAAACCTTATCTACATTCATTCGTTTATTTGCTCATTCATTCATTTATTCAGATTCTGCTCAAACACCTCTGGTAAGTTGTTCATTCACTCACTGATTTAAAAATGTAACTATATGGTTACTATGGCCTACTGTGTGAGAATATAAAGGAAAAGACAAAGCTGCTGTCCTCAGGGAAGTGACACTCCAGTGAGGGAAACGGGGAGTCGGCAGCCACTTCAGCCCAGAGGGCTAAGACCTGGTAGGGCGTTTACATCGTTTTTGGTCGTGATATCAACTTTCACTAACAGAAGAAAGCATTTAATGATGACTCTTCTACTTTTAAGACATAATACACCTAAATGTCGGTGTCTCTCCATGGCAAATGCCCAAACACCATTATGCATAATTAATCAAACTATCTTTTTTCCTGCCTTTAAGAAAAAAAATAACTGAAAGGTTAATATAAGAAAGATATCATCAAATAATAATATAGTGGGCAACACAGTTCAAGACTATTTCTAATTTTTTAAAAGGGCATTAAAAATTAAATTGAGCACTTCCTGGTAATTAAATGTTCTCAAGCTGGCCTGGTCTCAGGACGGCTCTGTGAGACCGCCCACCCATGCACCGGGCAGCTTTAATTGGGAGAACATCCGTCTTTCCTATAATGAATTAAAGTCCATTCTCTCTCATGCCCCCACTGCTGCCAACCCCGCCCTCTGGAGTGTGCAGAGTGATCCCCATCCATTTTCCCGGCGACAGTCCCTTGAGCCTGTCAGGGCAGGTGTCTCGTTCACACTCGGAGACCCCCATCCCAGCCTCCCTGTGCGTCCCTGGGGTCTTTGGTTCCCTGGTCAGACAGGAACTCACTGCTGAGTATGCTCAACCTCATAATGTCCTAGGAAACGCTGTTCTGCCCCCACTGTTCTGTCCACACCCGTTAGTGCAAGCAAGCACACCCCACTGTGCCGGGCAGCCCCGTGTTCCCAGGTGCTGGATGGTCTTCCCCGAGGCGAGGGCCGGCAAGACCCTGAGAGCTCTCTCACGAATCCTGCCATTCAGCCGTTGCTCATCTCCTCTGGGATTTTTCTTTTTTTCTTTTTTTTTTGCAGTTGGATTTGTTAATGTAAGTGCACAATTTAACGTTTATCTTATTAAATCCATCTTTTTTGATTTAGCACAGTTTCTAAAATATTTAGTTGTTTGAACATCCTGATTCTGAAATCCAATATATTCACGCTGGACTCACAGGAACAACACATTTGATGAGCACTCTTCTATGTTTTCAAGGAACTAGACATTTAAAGTCAGGAATGAAGATACATCAGGAGTCCCTCTCGACGGCTCCAAAGCAGAAACACCTGCAGCGGCCCACTCTCCCTCCACCGTCTCCAGACTCACAGGACCCATTTGCATGCTCACCCTCGCTCCTCAGCTTCCTCCCTCCAGGGTCCCCCACTCCCACCACCCTCCCCACACCCCACACACTGAGCTGGAAGTATCCATCCACTCTGCATTAGACTTGGGTCATTCCAGTGTGCAGTGGAATGCAGGAAGCTTTGAGTTCGGTTCCAGTCCCACTTGGAGGCTCACTCCTTGGGCGTAGACTGTGGAACTCCCTGAGTCTGTCTCCTCTTCTGTACCATGAGCGCAGCACCTGTCTGGGAGGATCACAACGAGGGTAAGAAAACATCAGCGTGAAGGGCCCCATGCATCAGCCGCAATTAAACTTGAACAGCGATGCTGAGTGGCAGAAGTCAGGACAGTGACTGACTGTCACTATTGTCTTAAACAGTTATATTCTGAAGGGACAGCACACGTTGGTTCTTTAGTTCTACGCTTTATAGACACAGTTTTCATCCACTTTACACTTTCTACCCTTTTCTCCTATCCAAGACTGGGTCTGGATTAAGAGATGGAATTACTATTTTACCTTCATTTGTCCAAAGATATTACTTGTTTCATGAGTTTACTTCTTGCAGAGGACTGGATATTCAGGGTTCTCCAGCATCCTTTGTTGGAATCCCAATCTCCAATGCGATGGTGTTGGGAGGCAGGCCTCTGGCAGGTAATTAGGCCATTGGGGTGGACCCGCAGGAACAGGAAGAGCGGCCTTACAAGAAGGGACCCCAGGTGCTCTCCTGCCTGCAGCCCGGGAGGGGCCCTCACCAGAACCCATCCATGCTGGCTCCCTGCTCTGGGACTGCTAGCCTCCAAAGCCGAAATGGACTCCCTTTGTAAGCCATGCCGCCCACGGGGCTTTGCTGGAGTGGCCGGGATGCACCCACAGCCACACATGCCTCTGTGGCTCTGTGGTCGCCAAAGACATAAACAAAGTAGGACAGCCAGTGCTGACGTCCCTTCAAGTCCCAGCTTGAGATTTCTTTTTAAGTGCGTTCCCCCCATTATCTAGTTTGACTGTTTCAATTTATGTCATCTTTGCTTCTATTATAACCTCTTATGGCCATTTTGAATCGGTCACAGAAGGAAAGCCGTTCAGAACAGAAAAGGGAGATTTGACAAACACATAAGGAGTAACCGAAGCTGTGTCATCCCAGCATAGATGCCGGCTTTGGGATTGTTGTCCCCCGTTCTCAAGTAACATGCACATGTCTATGGTGAGTAAAAGTTTTAGGTTCCAGGGCGGAAAAGAAGTGGAATATCTGAGAGTTGTCCTGCCGGGTTCTTGAAGGATGACGTTGGGACATGCAGACATCGGGGTTTTCTCTGGGCGGAAGGAATGCAACGGAGCTGCCTGTTGGGAGAACGAACTAGAGACCAGAGCCGATTCTCAGCAGAGGATGGAAAACCACGAGGAAACGAGAAAGGATGTAGAGGAGAGGGGACTGAAGCGGGGAGGAAAGAAAGCCGCTGTCCGGCCTGCACTGAGCAGCCCACTCAGCCCGAGCGGAGGGTTAGAGCACACACGGGGGCCGAGTTCCGCTCTCCTGATACAACAAACGGTGAGCGTGGAGAGCAAGACAATTCAGCCAAGAATATCGGAGGTGGGAAACCAAGAACGCCTGAGCTTTTGGCTTGTTTTCTGCCTAAGGAAGGAAGATAATATTCTCACAAGTTAAAATGTAGGCAAATATCTCTCCAGACAGCAATGCAAGCAAGAAAATAACAACAACAAAAAACCCTCCAAGCTTAAGAACCAGACTTCATAGAAAAATAAAAATAAATGAAAGGATGTACAAATCAAACGTGATGTTCTTTCACCTATGTAAAGACTTGGCAGCATAATATCTTTGCAAGAACTGGGCACATGAAAGAGGCTATTAATGGACGCCTTGGAGAATTTACATGATTCACATTTTTTTTTTACTTCTGACCAAACAAAAAATAGCTCATCACAAACTCTTCTCTTTTTAAATTGTCTCCTTCCCTAAAGTCTGATGTTTTCAACAAATTTTGCTTAATAATTCATCTTTTTGCTGACACACAAACCATTGTAACTTCAAATTCATCAGTAACGAGGCACTTTTCATCAGGAATTAAGGAAAAACTGCACCTGGATCAGTGGTAGGACACCTCACCACACTTCCTGGATAAGCCCCTTAGTGAGAACGCGCCAAACAGCGAGGTTCAAAAGGCTCTCAAAATGCAGAGATGAAGGTTAAAAAGAAAATTGAGCTCTTGGGCACTTCAGGACTTCTAGGTAATTACAGACCCTCGTGTCTCCTTCCAACATGATAAAGAGAGGCTTAATTCTGAGCCGAGACAGTACGGTTTTGTTTGTGTAAATCAACCAGGAGGTTAAAGATTACTCACTATAGTCAAGGTTCCAAGTCGGGTGGAGGGTAGAGGGGAGTGAGCTTCTGCCCTCATGGTGATGGAGAACTGTTTCCTGGTACCTGGACTTGGATGGGGGTTCAAATAGAATTAATTCACAAATCCTCACTGAGGCAGCACCATATACAAGGCATGAACCAAGGGCATTTAGCAGATAAGAAGAGGAGCCAGGGTTGGCCCCACCCTGGGGGAAGGCTGGGTTCGTGAGCAGACAGAAGGCAAGTAATCCAACAGTATTCGACGTATGGTCAGGGCTCTTACCAAGATATTGAATTGCTTTTACAGTTTAAAACCCTCTGCATGTTTTGGGGAAGACATGAGGGTCCCGAGCATCTTAGGGTGCCTTTCGGAGGAAACGTTCATCTGTGTTTTTGCCCGTGGAAGTTAGGCTCCAGACGAGCCCAGGACAAGGAAGGAAATGGCAGAGTCCGAGACCAGGACAGAGCCCCTTCTTCTCCACCTCTCGAGACGGAGTCCTTACGGGCCGTCCCCGGAGAGACAGACATCATTAAGGAAATTCTGTGTCTCTCCACAGAGTGACGTGGTTCACATTCTCACACCCATTGTTCTGGCAACAGCTTCTGAATTCAATTTTTCTCCACACAAGAAGATATTTAGTCCCTGGTAAAAGTTTCATAAAAGACAAGGGGCGGGGGAAGAATCCTGGACAATAGAAGTGTTCCTGGTGGGGCACAACACTAATAAATAAAAATATTTTACAGTTCGAAGCTCAGACAGGAAAAGCACAGAGAATAATTCACCCTGTGGCCTGAAAACTTCTCGAGCTTCAAATAAGAGAAATGTGTTTTCCAGTGATTTCTCTGGACGTAGCCAGAGGAGTCCGGGGAATCCAGAGGCTGCAGTGGTTGCCACGTGTGAGTTTGACCACTGTGCACAGGTTGGGCAAAGGTGACAGTGACATTCCCGATGGTGGGAATGCGGAGATGACAGTAGCCCAGCCTCCCACGCAGAGCCCTGTGAAGCGCCTACTTTCCAACAGGCAGGTTCTTGTCGGGGTGAGGCCGGGCGCGGAGTCCCCGCGCAGACGACAGCCTGGGGAAAGCAGCCCAGTGACAGAGTCTCTAACGCTGGATTCCGCTCCCAAAGCTTCCTGCCCCCTGAAGGCACCCTGTCATCTCCTGGGTCCCCTACTCCACCCAAGGCCCCATCACCACCTCTCATGTACTGTCCCCCCCACCTGCTACCTGGGTCCCCTGCTGCCTCCAGTTGTCTCCTCCGAGTAGCCCACAGCTCTTTGGGGACTAGGCAGCCTCCACCCTCCTGTGCCCGTGCCCCGGCACTCAGGGTGGCCGCCACTCCTCCCCCTCCGGAGACACACCTGTGGCCACACCTGCTCCCTGCCACCTCTTGGAGGCTCCACCGGGGACTGTGCTTCAAGCTCACTCCTGTGGCCTGAAGTCTCTGCGCAGCGGTGACACAGCAGCTAAGGCCACCGGACCTTGTGGGTGAAGATGGACTGAGATCTGGTGGGAGAGGAGACAGGCTGGGACCCGAGGGGACTCGGAGATGGAGGGAAAGCAGCAGGCGGAGTAGCTGTGGTGACAGGGACCAGAGAGCGAGATGTCCCCGTGGAGGGATGTGGCAGCACCAGAAGGCAGCTCTTCCCATTCTCTGAACAAAGCAGGGACAAACAACAAACTTAGTAAAGTTTTGGGAAAAGGTAGTTTAATTTTGGGACAGCCTAATAAGGGTGAGGAGGTAGAATTCTAAGGGCAGAGAGACCATTAAAGAGATGTTTCCCATGTCCAGGTGTGAGGGGACCTGTGTGACAGGACTGGGCTTTGAAACAACAGTGAGGATGATGATGACGAGGATGACAGTGATGAGGATGACAATGTCGATGAAGAAGATGAAGATGATACAACTACCTCCATCTTCTCTCCATCTCCCCTACTCATTTCCAAACTAAGAACTAATATTTTGCACTCCAGGGATTAGGGAAAAACACAAAAGTTGAGAAAATGTTTAATAAGGTAGTCCTTTAAAAGAATCTGTCCAAAGCTCTTCCCACCACAAGGGGGCGCTCCTGGATCCAGGAGCTGAGTGGGGTGCTCCAGCACAAGGGACCTGGCCCAAGGACAGCCCTGAGGTCATGTCTGAGAAGGGTGACCTAGGCAGTCACAAGGTGGAGGCAGACCCTGGCATCTGCCTGGCCCCGTGACGGGTGTGGTCACCGGATCAAGGCAGGCACTGAGCTCTGAGCGAGCCCACCTACTCTCAGACACTCAGGGCAGTTCGGGACATGGAGGTTCTGGCTGTCAGTGTGCAGATGAAGTGGGAGGGGGACGGGCGGTGACCCTTGCCTCCTGGGAGCCACATCGGAAGGGTGACTCTCTCACATGCTCTTTGTTGCCCAAGTCCAGTCCAAACTCCACTTTCCAATGGGGCCAAGGATGAGCACCAGGTCCCGAGTCTGAAAGTACACTGGGACCGCTGGCAGGTGACCCAGGAGCCTGGGGAAAGCCGGGACACAAGCCAGGGGCCCTCCTCACCCTCTGCCACCCCAGGAGGGGAGGAAGGTGGAGGTTTACAGGGAGTTCTGCCAGGAGAGGGCTGGGAGGGAGGGAGGGTGAGAAATCGCTTTCCTATGAGTCAAGGAACAGCAGCTGTCATGGTGGGGGGGTGAGGAGGGGGACTGGGTCCAACCCTCTGCTCCAGCCATGTCAGCTGAGTCAAAACAAGCAGTCAGAAACTTGAGGCACTTCAAACTACAGTAATTCAGGCTACATCAAAGCAGTGATTAGCACAGCCTCCTGGCTGTCTCTTTCTGTTTATTTATGGCACATTGCACATCTTCATGCTATTTCCATAAGGTGTCAGCTGCCACGGTGCCATATTTGGGTGACAAAAGTGCCTGAGAAGTACTACAATTATCAGGCGCCACCCACCCCCACCCCCGCCAATGGCAACCAGGGTAACAACCACCTTCCAAAAGAAGTGAAAGGGGCCGCTTCCCCCTGGCAGCCCGCAGGAAGCTGCTCCAGGGATGGAGACCAGGGGTGGGTGGGCGGAAGAGGCGAAGGGAGGTGGGGACCAGGCCCAGTCCTCCATGTGAGTTCCGTGTAGGGGAGGGGTCAACTCGGAGGTCCTCGCTGAGATCCTGCTTTCATTACGTCACACAACCCTGGTCCTTTGTTGGCGGAGGTGACTCAGTAAACCCTGCGGTGGCCCTGCTTTGCCCCCAAACTGCCTTCATTGTCCATGCACTTAAGTCCCCGTGGGTGTCTGTGGTGGGAGGAAGGAGAGGTAAAGAGTCCCTGGAAAGTTACTCGCTCCTGCCCGTGTGTCTCCTTTGGAAAGGTGAGAGGGACTGGGAGGCCCACTTTAGGGGACAGTCCCTTTCCGCCTGCGTCGCATAGACAGGGAGCATTTTCCCTGCCGATAAATTTACCAACAGTTTTCTTGTCTGGCTTCTCTTTACTCTTCTCCCCCTGGAAGAACACGAGTTTGAGTTGGTTTATTTATGCCATGAAGCTCAGCATTCGGAGCTCCAAAAGGTAGGACTGAAACAGATCAGAACAAGCAAAGGGAACTGTGTGCAGCCGGCTGGGCCCGGAGCTGAGGGGACTCTGGAGAGCTGGTGACGCCGCCGCGTGCTGCGACCTCGCACCCTGCCACGTGGGAGTACAGGATTCACGAGGCTTGTTTCAGATGGGTGAATATTCAGTGTGCACCCCCAGCACTGAATTCAGCATCACACCTTCTGTGGAAAGCATGAATTCCCCCCCCCCCGGTGTATTTCACAATCACAATACCTTAGAGAAACCATCAATGTCTGCTTTTCCCACCGAACGACTCACAGCCAGCTTCTTTGCTTTTATGTCTGGGACCACTGCCCCGTGGCCCTCCCCTGGCTTGGGGCAGCTTTAGGGCCTTCAGATTTATCACAGACCTCGTCACCCCACAAAAGTTTCCAAGGGCCATGCCAACATTCTCGAAGGACACCTGTCCTGTAGGGCCTGCGCCTGAGCCCAGAATGCATTGCACACAGGCCACTTAAAAGCCATCCCAAGATAACTCGGGTCAGAATTTCACACGCCGCCTACAAGGAAAGCGCGTCCCATGACTGCAGGCCACAGGCATCTGGGTCTCCACAGCCTCCTATTTCCAGCAGTTGCATCAGCTGGAAATACACACCTCGAGCTGCTGCCGGCCACGTAGGGCCTCGGCGGACAGCACCGCCTTCTTCCACGTGTCTCCAAGTCTATTCGATTTTGGCAAAGTCCTGAAGCATACACGGGCTGCAGTGAAAGCTCACAGAGGTTCACCGTTTTGCCGCCCCTCTAATTCTAATGATAGCAGCTCACCCATTGTCAGTTACTGTCCCAAGCAGTTTCCGAATATTATCTCAGGGACCCTTTGTCGAAGCCCCTTTGCATGGATGAAGACACCAAAGGACAGACGTCCAGTGATGTGGTGGAGTTGGACGTGGCCCAGACAGACTGCACGGGAGCTCACAGCCGTCCACCCCTCACACCCATCCACCCCTCACACCCATCCATCCTTCACACCCATCTCTCAAAGTATCCAACCTTCCCTCTCCTGGCCCGTGCTACCTGGCAAAGGTGCCATACACCATGTCTTATGAATAAAAGCACATCCTTATTTCTTTGTAAAAGAAACAGAATTCAAGAGAAAAAGTAAAACTACACCCTTCCTAATTCTTGGCAAAGCCCAGTAGCTCAGGAGCCCCAATAGTCCTTGCTGGGTTTCTGGATCGTCATCGTTGCTCTTGTCCTTTTGGTTTGACTCAGTGGTGGTGGGGGTGTTTCTTACGGGTGTCTCAGAACCATGTGGGTTAAAAAGTGTTGAAACAATTTCCATGACATGGAGGCGATATTCAAACCAAGAGGTCAAAGAGAGAGCTGGGAAGGGCACTGCTGCTGGTGCCACCCCTGATGCAGACATCCCATAGGACTGCAGGACCGAGACCCCCCGCTGCACCCCCCAATGAAAGCTAGAGGCGGTGGTGCAGTTCACTATAGGAAGGGGACTGGCAGGCAGAAAGGTAGAAGGCACTCTCTCCATAGCACCAGGGCTCTCAGGAAATGCCCGGAGTCCCATGCTGGAGGGATAAAGGACTCTCATGTTTGTCGAGAGATTTTCAGGGGCTCCTGGCGTGTGAAGGGACTCTGGAGAAAAGGTTGGTGAGGTGTCCCACGCACACTTCAGGGAGTAAGAAGCACAGTCCTGGGTGAGATCCCACCAGCCACTAGGGGGAGCCAGGGCTCTGGGTGTCCAACAGTTCTTGGCCTCATCAAACCTGGGGGGAGAAATTCACTGTCACACAATTACGATTACAGGTTCACACACTGACACACAGCAAAGCCAGTTCTGTGCCGTCCTCCTGTGTAGTGGAGGGAGATGTCGCCATAAGGCTCTGGGCTCCTTCTTCAATGGGCAGCCTCAGCACAGGGCCCCCGGGGCCAAGCACCAGGGGGGCAGGCATGGCGTCCAGATCCGTGGTGGGAGTATGTTTCCCCCTGGCAGGCCACAGTGGAGCTACTGAGCAGAGCAGTGAGTGAGTGGTGAGTCTGAGCTCAGAAATCGAGCCCCACTTGGGTCCCTCCAGGCTGTGAACTCCGAATCTCTGAGCCCGGGGAGCCTTTTAACTGCACTCCTTTCGAAGGTCAGTGCCTTGGGTCCGAGCAGAAGAAGTGCAGTTCAGAGGCAGGGACTTCAAGCACAAGAAAAGCCTGCAGAGGTCCCACGGCTCAGCCGCTGCAGCCAGGCACCTCCACGCAGGCTGTCTGCAGGGAAAAGTGCTGACAACTACGCTTTATACTCATCTCCTCAGTCACAGAAACGCTGGATGTAAACTCAAATCCATATTGGCAGAATTGACCCAGTGTGGCCCCAACAGTTATACTTCTGCCTGCCAATGTGACAAAAGCAACCGCCTCCCATCTCCTCCCCACGCCCGGCAAGAGAAAGACACAAATTCTTCATGTCCTTGACAGACAGCATCAATTTCCGGGGCTGGCCGATTCTGCCCTCGCAGGTTTAAGAGACCAAAGAGAACTGGATCCCCCGATAACACCTCAGGGGAAAAACGCCTGCTCTACTCAGTGCTTCCCCACTGAGGCACAGGGACACAGGCTCGCCCTCCATGCGACACCTACCAGCCCCGTCGATGCAGGGGTCTGTGTGCACACAGATGAGCCCAAGCACACAACAGAAAAACAAGCCCAGTGTCCAGCCCTCCTCCTCCCTCTGCAGGAATTTGGCCCAAGATGAAGGTCTGGTCTTCAGTAATAACATTCTCAGGCCCCAGCTGAGTGCAGCCAAGGGAAATAAACACGCGGGCTTCTGAACCTGGGTTCCCCGGGAATCGACGCGGCAGCTGACAAAGGATTAACCTCTCGTTGCCGCGGGGCCCTGCTCTACCAAAGCCGACCCACCGTTTCCGCCCACACGACTCAGTGCACGCATGCTGAGTGGCCACTGAGCACAATCTAAGGACGATGTGTAACCGGGGTCACACTCTTTCACAATCGGTGCCATTTTGGGCCTGAGCCTGCTTCCGGCCTTCACAGTTACATGGACATGAACTACCTCTCGGAGGGGACACACAAGTGCCACGTGTGCACGGAAGAAACGTGTCTCACAGAGCGATGCCTCCCAGTGCCTCGGCACATCGATGGGGCAAATATGTTGAGTCCTTGTTCAAGACAAGTGCCGGTTTCCGCCTGCTGGTTAGCGTGCCGAGCTCTGGCTCTGCAGTGCAGCGATCACTTCAGTCCCACTTAGGGTCCCTTTTGAGGTCTGTGGCCTCAGCCTGGCAGCACAGGACCAATTCAGGATCGAAGGCCACCCGCCCTGCCCAAGACTTGCGTGCTGCCCCCAGAGCAGCCGCCGAGGAGGCAGGCGAAGAGCCGCACTGTCCCCTGCTGAAGGCCGTCTTCCGCTTACCCGTTCGGGAAGGTCTGGCTAAAGCCGCCCAGCACGGGGCTCTAACTGGGGTTGAAACAAAACAGATTCATAACCATTTGCTTTAGAAAAAATGGTCGTCTGAAAAAATGAATTTCTAGAATTTTTATGTATTCCATAAATCCCAGCCATAACCCGTATTTGCTCAGAATCAACAGACTCTTCGCGAGTGGAGGGAGACTGGGTGCATATGTTAGCTAAGGCCATCCGAGCTGCTCTAAAATACGATTCAGCCCTTAATGCCGGCCTGCGAGTGAGCCCGCTGCATGTGTTCTTGATCTGCGGGTGGCTGTCCAGGGCTCAGGCTCCTTTGTCCTGTGACTGTGTCCCTCACGAGAGCCTCGCAGTCTTCAGCAGCCCCGTGGCAGGTGGCCGACGAGAAGGTGATGGAGCCTACCAGCTCCCTCACTTCCGTGCCATGGAAACGACAAGCCTCACGTGCCCTAAAAATCTAAGGGACAGATCTGGGAGCAAGGCCCCAACGGCAGGCAAAGTCAGCTGAGAAATGTAGCCCCCAGCTAGGTGGCCCATCTCAGGGACTTGTCTTCGCAGTAGACAGGAGGGGCCGGAATTTTGCGGACGGTTAGTGGGCTCTGCTGCACGTCCGCCTGGTGCTGCTGGGGCCCATGCGGGCACATTGTCAGCTGCACACCTGACGATGCCATCCATCAATGTCTACGGAGCCCTGCTCTGCTGGGGACCGGAGCTCCCCGCTCCGCAGGAAATCTATCTGAGTTCTTACCCTGATATTTCGTCATGCAGTTCCATGTGCTGGTCTGAACCTCCACGCTTCTAGAACCATGCAGAACAAGTCCACTTCATCTTCCGCTTGACAGGCCATCAAAAGGTTGACGATCTACAGTGACCCCCTTAAGTAATTAATTTTCTAAAGCCTTCCCAGCTTGTCAATTTTCATTCCACTTATGACACTAGTCACCCTTTTTTGGGATGGTCACGTGACTATTCTTCGCCTTCTTAACATGTATCGGGCGAGCAGAAGGGAGCGGTGCACTGGGACTGCATGGGAAGCCTGGGGTGCACCCTGTTCTGAAAGCCATCCTCAGCGGGCCCATCCCGTTGCTGCTCGGCTGGGCAGTTGGAGGGGAGGGAGGGCGGCTCCGGGCTCCTGGCTGTGCGTCCCGGGAGAAGAGCCGCCTGCTGAGCAGTCTCGCTGCTGCCGGGCTCCTGCCCGTAAGATAGTTTCACCACGAACGCTTGTTTCATATCGATGCCGTTTAAAGCTGGGAAAGAAAAATATGGCTGAAAGGAAACGATAATAAAGCAGACGCAAGATTATACCACCAAGGTTATGGGAGCCTTATATCACGTAAGCCAAGCTTCCGAGCAGTCCTGGAGGTGGGCATAAATTAGACACGGAATCTCGTATTTTAAAAAGATTAATAAAGTTTACATGAAATATTAAAGAGAAAAGCTGAGGTCCATTCATCCTGGACCAAGTCTCGGAAAAACGAGGTTGGTTAGTCTTCTTCCCTCGAGGCTGGAGTGATAAACAGTCTCTATAAAAATATTTCAAAACTTTTAAAAACATTATAAAATTAATTTTACAAGTAGAACTTGTATTACATGAGACTATTTTATGCTGATTGTACCACTTTGTAAAAATGATCCAGGAAAGCAATTTGTCTCTATTATAGTTTATTTTACTCTATTTTGATGGGAAAAAGAGGAGTGGAACCGTAGGCAACCTCTCGGTACAGTTTAGAAACTTAACTTGAAAAGGGGACTGATATTGTAATTTCCAGCTTTCTTTTATCAGCCATGGTTCTCATTGTTGCTTCTGCTATTTAAAGTCACTGTTCACACACTGTGGCTAATTCCCTTTGTTAAGTGTCACAGGGAATGCAGCTGCCTGAATATTTGTGATTGCAGTCCCGGTGGATGTGGGCCTCTCAGTTAAAGGGAAAACTGGGTGCAACCATCTGTGGGCAAATTAACAATGAGTCTAACCCCGGATTTCCTCAACCCTGTCCCCTTAGGCAAAATGGGCACTATGCTTTGAACTTGCAAGATGTAAGATAGTAGTAACTCATACGTGTCACTTTTTGATGGTATTTGGTAAGACCTGTATTTATGCAGAGGGCACCTGGGAAGGAGACTTGGGAAGCAGGGGCTGGGGTAGAGGGGAAGGAAGTCTGGACGACAGGGAAAACTGGGAAATGCTTTTGCCTTTGGGAGAAAACAAGCGTGTTTCCATCATTCAAAGTATATTTCTACCCGGTTATGAGTCTGCAACTGAATTGGAGTTGGGAGCTGGCAGTGGTGGCAGGTCCTGGGGAAGGGGCTCAGGAAGGTGGGGGGAGTGACGGGGAGGCAGGTGGGCCAGCAGGTGAGCATCGAGCAGCAGGGCCCTGGAGGCTCTGCCCAGGCCCCAACCAAAGTGTAGGCTCTTCTCGTCCTTCTGGTCGGGCCTCTTGCCTTCCAGCCCAGGCCTCTGATCCGAAGGAAGAGAGTGCAGCCTCCCCTTCTACTGTCTGTCTCTCCTTGCGGGGTTTTCAGCGGGAGCGAGAGAGAGAATAAGAAAATAATGGACATTCCTTCTGTCCCTACTAGTCTAATTTTGGAAACAGAGAAAAAGGAAAGGACTGTCACACACAGGAATAGACGTTGCCTTGTCACTGGGGATTATAACGTCTATTTATTCATTCAACGAATAGCTGTGGAATGTCTGCCATGCACCAGGCCCTCTTCTAGGCCAGGTCGGGGGAGGCACCAGCCTGCGAAAGCCCCCGTGGTCAGGGAGCCGCAGGGAGACGGCAGCAAACGAGAGAGCGAGTGAAAGGAGCGCCTGGGAAGGAGATGAGACAGGGCGGCCAGAGACCAGTTCTGAGAGCATGCTCGCGGGGCTGGCCACGCGTGTCAAAGGAACACTGGAGTGGAGGCCAGCATGACAGGAAGGATGCAGCCACGACAGGAGCTGGAGAACCCACGTTCCTGGACAAGAGAAAGCGACACGTGCGGGAGGGACTCCGAGAAGCCACGCGGTGGCCCTGGGAGGAGGTGCGGACGGAGAAGCGGGCTGGTCAGGCCGAGCCCAGCGCTCCAGGCCTTGGACTGTATCCCAAGTGCGGTGGTTATGTCATAGAGAATGTCATCTGTTTATTTGTTTTTTGTTTGAAGAAGATGGGTGATGTAAATCGTACTCAAAAGTGTACAAAACGGCGCTGTAAACCTCCTGTGGGCCTCACCAGCTTCCACAGCGAGCAGTTCACCCCTTCCTGCTGCATCGAGCCCCTCCCAGCTCTCCCAGCCCGGCCGAATGCAACGCAAAGTCTAGACATCATTGCTTTCACCCATATGCAATTCAGCGCATATCACATTTAAATAGAGAAAAACAATTCTTTAAGAGCATCAGATAGATCATTACCAAATGCTTTGTGTTTAAAAGTTGTAGGGGTGTACAATTTTTATTTAGTTTGTTTGAATGAGGAGCCAAATGAGGCTCCCGGATTGCAGCTGGTTGCTGTTTCATTTAGTCACTGTTAACTCACAGGCTTCCCCACACGAGGGGGTTTAAAGCAAGGGGATAGCATGATGTGCCACATCTTTTCAGAGTATACTGTTACCCCGTGTCCCCACATGGGCAGGGGGGCCAGAGGGAAGAAGAGGCCACAGGTAGGGGCCCTGGCGCTGGTGCAGCAGGGGAGGACAGGATGCTGGCGCATCCTCGGCACCGCGTGAGGTGGAAAGAATCTGGACAAATAAAGGACTTGTTGATTTAGTATCTCAGTTTTCGGCTCGGGCTTACTGGACCTAGCGTTTAGAGAGAGCCTGCTGAATTTACAGGCGATGAGTGTATCCATGGATAAATGATAGACACACATGTAGGAATCAAGTCCATAAAGTAGATGCGCACAAGGAAATGTGTGCGTTGGAAACAGACACGGCCACGCAGCATGCCTGCACAGCCCCTAGGGAAATACAACCAAAGGAAGTACCGAGTTCACCTAAAACCACGGCCTGGATTCACTGTAGCCCTACACTCAAAATAAGTTTCCCGGAAGTGTCTCACTTTGAATTTCTACTTTGATGACTTCACTTGAAATTTTCCCCAATTATTTTAAAGTAACAGGGCAACCCAGTAAAGATTAATTACCCTTCACAGAGCGACAATAAAATTGCGGCCGAAGAAGACTGAAGAGATTAGCCGGGAATCAAGGGAAGACTCAGAATGTGTGACTTCTGAGCAGGGCTCCCTGGGAGCTCTGGGCTCCCTGGGTGAATGGCCCAGTGTTTGCAGAGCCCCAGGCCCTTCGGCTTAGGCTAAGGCTGCCCCAGCTGTTCCGGGGGGCCGGTCCTAGTCTCTTCACTCTTAGATGTATTGAACCTGTTTCGGCCAACATCCGATTCTTGCTGTCCCTTCAATGCACTGTGTTTCCTGGCCTTCCCGTGGAGTTCTCACTGCAATGCTGAGAACTGTGACTTGCTCATCGTCTTCTGTGTTTCCTTTGCCCACAGCTGCTTTCTTTTCACAATCAGGGTCCATTGGAAAGGACCGTTTTCAGCATCTGTCCTTTACGTGGAGAGAGGGGAAACCCCTGAATGGGAGGGCCCCGGGTGCATCTTGTTCTGTACTGAAGGTGTAACAAAGACGCCGAGTTGAATCAAAGGGTCACTGATGCACCACCGCGCTTCCCCACGGCCCAGGTCCTGTGCGGAAGGAGATTTCACGCAGGGATCTGTTCCCCATGGTTTCCCTGGCAGCCCTGCCTCAAGTACGCGTGACCTTCCAGTACCTGAGCAAATCCTTCCCACTCTTTTAGCAACATCGCTGCCTGTAGGGAAAGCAAGGTAATTAGTAATCAGTGCTTCAGGTTCTGAGCATTTGCTGTGCGCCAGCCACTGTGCTAAGCTTTCAGTATGGGTCCTCTCACTCAGCCCTTTCAACAACCAGCAGGTCGCCATCCCCCTCGAATGCCTGAGGCCGCTGAGAGTCAGGAAGCTTAAAGGACTGGCTGCAAGTCATTCAGCCAGTTAAGAAGTATGACTCACACACGGCCTATATTCTTACATAAAACTCACTTCTGGAAACTTTGGCCCACTTCAGTCCAAGGAGCCCTGGTTGTATGCTCGTCACTACAGCTGAGTGTTTTTGAAACTCCAAAGTCCCCTGTGTGTGAGTGTGTGTGAGTGTGTGTGTGAGTGCCAGGCCAGTATTGTTTGGTTGGCCTCACTTTCTTTTGTTCGAGTTCCAGCTGATTGCACAATAGCAGCACTTCCCTCTTCTTGGGGCAGCGAGGCTCTGAAAAAAGAGCAGAGCACAGCCCTGTAGCTTTGCCTCCTGCTGAGGGGACAGGAAGTGCTAGAGTGTCCTGAGGAAGCTGCCAGCAGGAGATCCCTCGAGTTGAAAGGAAAGTGCCCCCAGCCCAGCATGGAGCCCAGAGCTTGGAGCTTAGAAGTTCATAGGAAGTGGATGCCTGAACTCCTGAGTTTCCCTTTCCTATACTCCGATCAACAGAGGCTCTTGGCAAATATGGGGACAGCTGAATTTTAGAGACGCCATGGACCCAGTGCTGCACAGCTGTTTCCTACCACCCCAGAGCACGGGCCAGCTCGTGGCTGACCCCGAGAGCCACGGGGAAGGGGTCAAGAGCAAGTCAGAGCTGCTCGGCACGGTTCCTAGACTCCAGAGTGCATTCCTTAGGAGTTTTCTTCCTTTCTTAATGAAGTCATTGAAAACAAGGGACCAGATGTCAGTTTGGGTTAGTCAAGCTAAGCTTGGATAGAAGGAGACAGTGAGGTGGAACAGAATGACACAGAACAGCATGCAAGTAAAGTGGAAAAGGGATATTTGTAAGGGATAGGGGAGAAGAAAATGTGTAAAAGAAGTTCCAATGTGCAGGAACTCACTGAGAGAGGGAGCCAGGAGCTTGTTACTTGTGGAGCAGCCTGGAGAATTCCGGTTAGTCATCTCCAGACCGAACTGCACTCCTCAGCGTTCCCACGTCCCGAACACACTTGGATATTTCAACGGTGTCCAGTGTGGGCCACTTCAGAGTTATTACATTGCATCGATGTCCAGCACCCCTGAACCCCGACCCTCAGGCTTCTGTCCCTACCAAAGGGCCCACAACAAAGTCACCAAGGACTCTACTTCTTCAACGGGTCCTTTCCGGGCCCTGCCCCAGCAGCACCTGAGATACCTGTGCTGCCAGGCAGCCCTGGGTTTTCACGGTGCTTCCGTCCCGGGCTTCCAGAGCGGTCCACTCTCTGTGGGATGCACCTGCCTTCATGGGCTTCACCTTCACCACCCCTTTACTTCAGTGCTTTGGGGACAGGGAGGCAGGGCCGCACCCGAGCTTTTCTCCCCTGACTTTTGGAGATGGGCGTACTCTTTTAGCTTTAACAACTGTTGAATTGCTCATGATTGCCACTTTTCTGAGCTGAGTTTCAGCTCCAAATATCTAATTGCCTTCCAGAACTCTCTGCCTAGAAATCCCACCAGCACGGCACACTTGGCAAACTCACAACGAAACTCTTCGTGTCCTCCGCGCTGCCGTTGTCCCTCTCGGTGTGGCACCACTGCCACCCACCTATTCATCTCCATGGTGACACAGAGCCCTGCCCGCCACTGCCCTCATCCCCACAGACCATACGTTATCGAGCATTGGCGTTTCTTCTTTCCAAATGTCACCCAAATCCGTCACCTTTGCCGAGCCTTCTGTCAGGAAGTGGTGTTGAGTAATCTCATCCGGTGACTGCATGGACATGAGACCTGGGTCACATCACCACATCATGGGCTCCAGCTCAGTGCACAACAAGGTGGCCCTGGGTTCCCCGAGGCCATGCCCAAGTGACTCAGTCCTGGTCCCCATGTGGATTTGTGCCCTGACAAGAGTGTAATTCCTGAGGCACCAGCACTCCACTAAGACTTTGATTTACCCTAACTATTAGAAGATCCTAAAATAGCAGATATTTGGTTCTGAATTCATATAAATTCATGTCAATTAAAATGTCTGGTTTTCTTTATTTCTCCAGTTCCCTATAGAATTTCAGAGAAGACTGTCACTGTTTGGAACTCAGGTTGTGCTCAACTTTGGCATTCCTTCAGAACGAAAAGAATCAACTGACTCATTTCCCCCTTGTAAAAATAGGAAGACAATGAATAATGACGAAGCTGGGGGAAATCTTTTTATGTTGACTCTATCAAGTCCCTTGAAAATGAACATATGTTAGATAGATAGATGGATGGATGTATAGATAGAAAGATAAATAGAAAAAAGAAGGAAAGAAAGAAAGAGGAGGAAGAGAAAAAGATGAAAGAGAGAAAAAGAAAACAAAAAAGAATGAGAAAAAAGAAGGAAGGAAGGAAAGAAAGAAAGGAAAGAATAGAAAACTATTTCCTCAAGAAGAAGACAGAATGAAGAATTGAATATGATAAACTTGTCTATGATTAACATGGATAAAGAACTCAGTTTCTATGATTAGATTCAAAGGCAGAAAGATAAACAACAGAGGCAAAAATGATCCAAGCTATTTTTTAAAATAAAGAAAACCAGGAAGCTAGGAAATCTTGAAAACAGATGGAGAAAGGAAGTAGAAAAGAACATTGATAACAGGAGGCAGAGCCCTAGGATATTAAGAAAAAAACTACGGAAAAAGCAGCCAGATAACAAAAGCTATTATAATATTAACTCCAGGGCACAAGTTAGTGAATTTTAGTGTCTTTTTTCCCTTAATTTCTTCCACAAGAAACACAAAACCAAACATGTTTTTTTCAGAGTTTGTAAACTTCGACCTTTTTTCCATTCTATTTTGAAGACCTTTCCTCTTGCTGTAAAGTTAGTGAGGACATATGTGTTGTGTCTCTGTGCACATTCTCTGAGCGAGAGGGCTGAGAAGTGATCGCTGTGAGCCTTACAGCAATAGTGAACAGTAACGGAAGTGCCAGCATATTCTAGGGATCGAAGAGCTTTGTACCGACATGGTCACGTGAGCTGCAATGTGTGCGATTTCCTATGTGTTATTCTGCACGCATGGCTGTGATTTCCAAATTGAAATAATTTAGATCTCTATTAGGTAAATGTTCAATTTAAAAACAGGAATTCTGGTGGAAAAAAAGTAAAGCTCTTGACCCTGGTTCTGACAAGACTTTGGCTATGCATGAGCCCATCCTCTGCCCCTGACCAAGTGCCATTGACACCCACATGCCGTTGCCCATATACTCCCCAGTGAAAGGCTCAGCCCACGGCAAGACGGAGCAGGGATTACAAGGTAGCTGATGGAGCCAAAGTGAAAAGATTTCCCTCAGCTTGGTCATTATTCATTGTCTTCCTATTTTTATGAGGGGGAAATGAGTCAGTTAATTCTTTTCATTCTGAAGGGATGCCAAAGTTGAGCACAACTTGAGTTTCAAACAGTGACAGTCTTCTCTGAAATTCTGCGGGGAGTTTGGAGAGCTACTGCAGTAATAGTTCAATTACGTGTGTGTCTGGAGTTGATTAATGCACAGTGATTCTGAAAGGACTTCCATCAAAGGGCAGCTGCTTGCTTTCCTTCCCTCTGCCCTGCTGTACAGAACTGCCGTCCGGGCAGAAACCAGAAGTTAGTCACCAGTAGAATCTCTCACGACTTCAGGATCACAGGAGATCCTGAAAAGACATGGTCACCTTTCTCCTGTGCTCCGGTGACATTCCAAGCACGCAGACACGAAGCTTCCGTTAATATTAGGTTTTCAAGAACAGATCATCTGTTCCAACATTTTAGAAAATAGAGGGTGAGAAATTTCACCTTTGGAATTCCACGATCCTAGAAATATATCAACAAACGTAGACTTTTAATTCAAACGTGAGTGAGGGTCAGATGAAGGTGTGGGACCAGGGTCCTTCTCAAGGCAACAGGCAGAGGAAGAGTGGAGCTGCTCTGTTCCCACACAACGATCTCGGTAGCTTCAGGTCATCTCAGGCCTCGGTGCATCAATAATTCTGCTGGATTCCTCGGAGCAAGGCCGTCACACAGTGCAGAGGGCCAGTGCCCAGAGAGGAGCGCTGCTCTACGCCTGTTTATAGGTGAAAAGGAAAAAAAGCTGTCACTGCTCATTGCTGGACACTTACTGTGATGAAGAGGTAATTTTACACACTCACAGGGACGTGCACAGCTCTGCTGCCCCTGTGCACACTGAGAACAGGGTCTCCCAGGGAGGCCATAGGGACTTTCCAGGAGGGAATGTGCCACCTCGTGTCGTTCTTCACGCCCACCAAGTGCAAACTTGGAGGAGAGACCAAACTGAAAACCTGGTGATCCCATCAGTAAATCCTAAGAGGTAAGTGAAGAGGGCTTCCAAATGCTTGATGAAGCTGCGTCACGAAATATAGATATAGTATAGTCACACATTTTCCTGCTGTTACTATTCCACCCATTCTCTTAGATGATGGAGTCTCAGGTTGCCCACTTGCTAGGAGGCTGGGGTGGGGCACCCACCCGTGACCACCTCTCCAGGCCTCCATCCACACATCTGAAACGCGCGGATAGCCTCCTCCACAGCACAGCACTGCCGGGAAAGCCAGTCAGGTGCACTTTGGGGGGGTTCATTCAATTGGAATTCTCAGATATGTTTAAACTACTGTCTCCTGAACAAGTAAATCTACGAAGGAGCCACTTAAAGGATGGAAAAGAGAGGTACTTGCCTCTGCAACCCCCCACCCCCATAGCTGCAAGACACCCCAACAGATGCGGCCTATGGGCTGCCTTGTCTTCATCTTCTGAAAGCTCTAGACACATTCTACAAGATCATTCACTTAGTTATCTGTTTATTACCAGCTTCGTCTCGTGGATTCTTATTTTCTCAGTGTTTAAAAAGCCATACCCTCCTTAATTATTCTGGTGCTCAGATTGTACATACCGAACAATGAACGCCGCTGCAAACTGGTTGCTGTGTGCGGTCTTTTTGAATCTTTGTTTTCTGAGATAACACTCATGTCAGGCTCATCTTGTTCTCTCCCAGACCTAGCATTGGAACCAGCCGTTCCTCTGGGGGCCTCGGCTCCCTGCCAAGAAGGATGGAACTAGAAACCTGTGTGGTGCAGGTGTGCCCATGGCTGCTGGGGCGCCAGTGCTTCTGCACCCTCTTAGTGGACAGAGCTAGGAATGGAAATGTGTAAGCACACAGTTGTACACATAACACGCACATATACGTGCACATACCCTACATGACACAGGCATGCAATGACATATTCTTTTTTTAGAAATCATGGGTTAATACCAATTCTTCTAATTCCAACCCAATTCACTTCAAATAAAAATTTATTCACATATATACAGATATTATACATGATATGTATGTGTATTATATACAGTAATATATCATACATACATATATAGTATATATAACAATAGTGTAATAGTGCATCATGATATTAGAACATTAACATGTAATGTGGCATACTTTATAATATATGTATATATAATTATATAGAGAACATAAACACTATATAGCGTGTATACTCTCTATACACTACATTATGCACATTCATTCTTTCATGGTGTGGGTGCTGGTTTCCAACATCAATCCATTGACTTCCTTCTCGGTCCCATTACAGATGGAAGACACTTTCAGAACTGACTTACCCACATCACAGCAGGAAACAACACACAGAATGGAGCCGAGGGTGTGCTGGTGGCTATCCCCCAGCCTCGCCACGCTCCGAGACCGAGGGTACTCGGTCATCACTTTGTTCACGAGTTACTCGACTACCCCTCCCTCTACCCCTCCCTCCCTCCTCAGTGTGGCTTTGTTGCTTTTTGCACTAGTGTTACTGAGTGAAACTGGTCTCTAATTTCCTTTGTGGTATTATCTTTCTTAAGTTTATCTACCAATGTTATCCATCCTTCATAAAAGGGATTTTGGGGTGTTCCCCTCATTTTCTATGTACTGAAACTATTTGCATAGCCTTGGGGTTTTTTTCCTCCAAAGGTTTGGTCATATTCTCCCGTGAAACTATTTGGCTTGGTGCTTTTTTGAGGAATAGCACCTAACATATTTTTTCTGCTTATCCTATGGTAATTGACTGTGTAAGCTGTCTATATCGACTAGAGTCAATTTTGGTAAACTATATTTTACTAAGAAATTACCCATTTCATTCATCAGGATTTATGCCTCTGGTTGCATAGGTGTGCATAAGTACTGTTCTGTGTTTGCTTTCCCATCTCTTCTGTACCAATAGTAATTTACTTCTTGCCATGTTTTATTTTGCAAATTTTTGCTGTTGGTGTTTTAATGAAATTACATGTTTTGTACTATGCTTTTAACAAAATTTTAAAATTAATGCAATCTATTATTTTTCTATATTTTTATTTTATAAATTTCTTTTATTTCCATTAAACTTTTCTTTTTGCTTTCTCTGGCTTTACTTTTTTTATTTTCTCATTATTTTTAAAATTGATGTTTCAATTAATGTATTCTCATTCTTTTTTTGACAAAGTTTCTAGGGGTATAAATTTTTCTCTTATCATTACTTTAAGTATATCTCAGATTTAAATAACGTGTTTTCCAATGGAATTCTACGCAGCAGAGAGGAAGAAGGAGCTTATACCCTTTGCAACAGCATGGATGGAACTGGAGAGCATTATGCTAAGGGAAGTAGGCCAGGCGGTGAGGGAAAAATACCATATGATCTCACCTTTAACTGGAACATAATCAACAAAAGAAAAAAGCAAGAAAAACAAAACCAGAGACATTGAAATTAACAACAGTCTGACAGTGGCCAGAGGGGAGGTGGGAGGGGCAATGAGGAGAAGGGTTTTCAGGAACCACTATAGAGGACACATGGACAGAACCAAGGGGGAGGAAGAAGGGAGGGCGGTGGGGGTGGAGGGAGTGGGGGACGGGGAGGGGAGAGGATGCAGACAACTGTAATTGAAAAACAATAAAGTAATTAAAAAAATAAATAATATGTTTTCATCACCTTTTTATCTCTTGAACTATAATGTTAAATACCAGCTCTGTTCCATTGGTTTTACTTTTTTCTTCAGAGGTGCCAAGTATATATATATATTTGTTTGATGGCCATAAGAGCAAAAATTGATGTAGAAAAGAAGACACTGAAAAAGAAGAAATTCTGCCTAAAAATTGCAGGATTGACTTCTAAGATATATACTCATAGAATAGAATCAATGGGATACAGAAATATTTATTTTAAGAAATGGCTCCATGTTCTTGTGGGCTGGTGAGTCTAAAATTTGTAGGACAGACCAACAGACCAGAAACTCAGGCAGAATTTGATGCTGCAAACCTGAGGCAGAATTTTTTTCTTTTCCTGGAAAGCTCAGTATTTGCTCTTAGAACCTTTAGTTAATTGGATAAGGCTCAGCCACATTAACCAGAAAAATGTCCTTTACTTAAAGCCGACCAATGATAGATATTAGCTGTATCTTCAAAATGACCTTCACGGTTCCACCTGCTTTAGCGTCCTGCGCAGTGACCGGCCCTGTCCCGGCCATGCCAACAGGTGACACAGGACACACTCACTCTGGTCTTCTCCCTGATGTGTTGGCCTTTGCTCTCCCGCCCCTCTTATTTCCTTCTATGTCTTAAGTTTATTCTCATGTTGGTTTTCTTAATGTTTTCTTTCTTTACCTTTATTAAATTTGTGTTTGAATCTGTTCATCTCTGAGGACCTGGTGATGGGGGCATTTCCTGTATGTGTGTGCCATTTTCTTCTGCTTCTTCCCCGGGTCCCATTGACTCTTCCTTTACATCTTGAGGTTCTGTTTCCCACTTCTATTCTTCATTTAATGTTTTTGATTTAAGCCTTTTCCTCATATCTTCAAATGCTTGTTTGAGGATATTTAATTCAGTTTTAATTGTTATGATACAGTGTTCATCTGCTTTATGGTTGATTTTTTCAGAGAGTTTTCATCTGCTTATATGCGTTGATTCATATTTTCTATTTTCTTACAATAATGTTGTATGCACGTAAGTCGCATTTTCTGTGCCCATTCATCTCGTGGGAAGGGCGGCCGATTTGAGAGTGTGACTTTGTGTGTCTGTCCCCTGGGGTACAGTTTGCTTCCTGGCTGATGAACTGTAGTGGAGGGAGGAAGGGATGGTCCCTCCCTGACCACGGACCTTAGTGATGGGCCACGTGTGCTGTGGCACAGGGCAGGCAGGGCAGCAGCAGCCCTGTGTGTGTGTGTTCAGAGCGGGATAATGCCACTTACCTCCAGCGGTAAGTACGGAGAGGAACTAAGGCCGTACACATGAAAGCATCTGGCACATGGCTGGTTCTTCAGAACATCTGTCATCCCTGCAGCTGGTCACTAGACCTTGTCCTTCTAGCATTCCCCTCTGTGTCCGCAGAACCAGTTCAGAATGGTCCTAGCCTGTGGAATGAGATACTGAGTTGCTTTTCAGGGACAACAGACCAAAACCTCAAGTCGTGCAGCGGAAACATGTGCAGAGGAGAGAACTTTTCATTCCAGCTGCACCGGAACCAAAGTCTCAACTCATCCTCGACCCCCATACACAGAACCAAAGGATGGACATGACTGGAACTTGAACCCTGTAACCCTTTCAAAAGTAAAGGGTCTGTTGTCCAGGAAGATCTTACGTTGACACCACTTACCATCCATCAATGCCGAGCTCCAAGTTCCTCCCACTAAAACTTGCCCCACCAACACTTCTGCCCTGTAAAAACCTGCCCTGAGCCCTGGGTGGGGAGTGCAGGCTTTTGGGCATTAGCTTCCCATTCTCCTGGGTGGTGTCTTTCAAAGCAAAATGGCCAATCTGTCTCCACCACAATTCTTGGTGTTTGACTCGTTCTGATCTTTAACACCCACAGGTGAACAACTGTGACCCTCTTGCTGGCACTTTTTGGGATGTGTCCTCAGAACCTACAAGTCTGGGAGTTAACAATTCAAGTTTTCATTTCACAGAGAACCACTTTTTAAAGAAATGATTAGAATATCTGGGGTACGAAATTACTACAAAAGAAGCATAGGCAGCCGAGAGAAAGGAAGAGCTTCCCTCTGATTCTGAGCACAGCAGCTCGGCTGTCGACCCTGCTGCAGGAAGGGAGGACGAGCAGCAGCCTCTGAGACCTGGAAAACGCCCCGAAGTCATCTCGCCGGCTCTGGAATGTAGGGGTCAAAGTGAAATTTTTCTCTTCTCTCCTCCCAGTCAGCTGAGAGT
Source organism: Micronycteris hirsuta (assembly GCA_004026765.1). NCBI lineage: Eukaryota > Metazoa > Chordata > Mammalia > Chiroptera > Phyllostomidae > Micronycteris > Micronycteris hirsuta. The sequence continues at coordinate 184,628 of PVJI01000384.1, forward strand.
CCCATGCGGAACAGCAAATCCTCCCAGCTAATAGAGAAGCCATTTTCTCTCTTGCTTCCTCTGAGTTTGACTTACCGCCTTCCCCCCACAACGCCCAGCCCAGCCCACCCTCCTCCCCAGGACCGGCCTCCCTTCTCAGCCACAGCAGTGGCTGTGTCTTCATGGAAGAGGGTGGATAAAATATTACCCTAACCTCAGGGGCATGCGCACCACCCTCTTTAGCATTCAGACCTGCAGCTGGAACTTGGAGCGTGGGGCGGAGATAAAGTTCACTATTGTTAGCTCCCAAGTGGCTCAGACTTCCTGGCAACTGCAGTGAATAACTCAGTCCTTTATGCAGCCTTCAGAGTGGGCCACTGTTCCCCAACAAAAAGGGCATTCAGGCCCGGGGAGGTGGCCCTGGCCGAGAGCAGACTCCGGACCGTGAATGGCCTGCGCTGCCCTAGTCAATGGTCTCTGTGGGAAAAGCGATGATGTCACTGCAAATGTATGTCCAGGGCTTTGCCCTGCTTTTCCCTGCTCTTCCCCTTTCTTAAGCCGATGCCCTGTTTTATTTTTCTCCTCTTTCTCTCGCTTGCCCTCTCCCTCCTGCTTCTGAGAGGTCATTATTTTTTTTCAAAGATTAGAACTCAAGTCCACGGAAGGTCCACAGCAACCTTACTGCCATGGCAACTCGGGGGCTTCTCCACCTCTGCCTCTGCATGAGAAGTAGGGGAACACATCTGAGAGGGAGGGAGAGAAGAGAAAGGGGAGCGAGGCCAACTGGGCCCCACTGGGGCGGGCGGGCGGGCTGGTGTCGGGAAAGGAAGCTGGCGAAGCCAACTCGATGAATGAGGGGCCTTTGAGAAATAAATTTGTAAATCTTTACATGCGAAACTTTTAAAAAGATCTGTGTTTCTGATGGACAACAAGAGAGGAAGAAAAACAAAGTTTTCACAAGAAAGAAGGTCTTGCTTTTGAAAATGTAGTTTAGAGGAAGCCGTCCAAGCTTTGCCTGGTCTCCTCAGAAGAGAAAGACAAAGGGAGAGGAAGTGGCTGTCAGGGACATGTGACCTGGGTGCGAGGGGGCCGAGAGCAAGCTGGCACATTTTGGAGAGCGTTGCGGGGCTCCCTCGAGGGCAGCAGTCACAGATTCCGAGGTGTCTGCTCTGTCAGATCAACTCAAAGTAGTCCATGGGGAACAGAGGGGCATTTGTCACTGCGCTCTCCTTCCCGGGCAATGGGGTCGCCTCGAACTCATGAAAGAAAAGAAAGCATTTCTCTCAAGTCCGTGCGATCACAAAGCAGGTATTAAACAACGAGGTAAAAGCCGCTCCTGAAAAACCTGAGCAACTGGCCCCCTCACAGCCGGAGCCGGCAGGTTGGGCCCTTCCATCCCGGAGGTGCTGACCCATCCTCTCACCTCTGCCACCAGGGCTCCTGCTCACTTCTACCTGCCACCTCACCTGTCTGACGTCATATCCAGCGTCTGCATCCTGGGCCACCACCTTCTAATTCTCCCTTCCACTGACTCCTCAACTGTTTCATCAGCTGTGGTCGGAGCGCTCAGGTGTCCACGTACTACGGGACCAGAGTCCTTGAGAACTTACACCCTCGTTGAGGAAGAGAGAACCCTCAAGAAGGAATGGATTTATCTGAGTGATAATAGGGCGTGACCTCTGCTCAGGGACACTTCATCCACTTTCCAGCCAAAATTCCCTCCCAGCAGCAAGGCAGAATGGGGCTCTTCTGCCCAGCCCTCCCACTGCCTGTGTTTCCTCCCTCGGAGAGGTCTCAGGGCTGCACCGCAGTCTGCAGGTGTCCCTGGCTGCACCGGCTCCCTTCCTCCCCATCCTCCACCGGCAAGTGCCCTGAGAACTTTGTGCGTATTGTCTTAGGGTGAATTGCACTCCACTCGCCTCCAACTCATATCCTGACATCTGACCCCCAGGGCCTGAGCAGAGACAATCACGCCGACATGAGGTTTGTGGGGTGAGCCCTAATCCAGTGTAGCTCATGTCCTTCTGAGGAAGGGGGATTCGGAGACATGCCCGCAGAGGGAAGAGCGTGTGCAGAGAGACAGGGAAGAGGAGCTATTCCCAAGGCAAGGCTACAGGCCTGGAACAGACCCTCAAGGACCCAGCTGCAACCCCCCTTGGCTTTGGACTTCTAGACTCAGAGCTGCGAGACAGCCGGCCTCTGCTGGTTCAGCCAGCCAGTCTGTGGGCCACTGTCTGGGCAGCCCTCTGGCACCGCTCTGCGTGTCTCCTGCTGGTATAAACCTGCTTCCTGGAGCACCGCAGCTGGCACCGGTGGTGCCAAGAGTGATGAGATGACAATGACAATGAAGCCCAGGTGAGTGGAGGACTGGGGACTGGGTTCCACGCGACCTGGACGACAAGGAAGGCCTTGTCCTGAGTGGAAGGTGGCCATGCACAGTCCCTAGCCCAAGGGAGCAGACCCGTCGCTGGGTCTTTCACCCTCGGGGGCCTGAGGGGGCATCCCAGTTTGGGGGCAAGGTGTGACAGCCATGGCTCAGCATCCTCGGGGATGAAGGTGGCAGTCACCCCACCAGGCGGGCCACTGTGATGGGCTGAATGGTGTTGCCCCCACTCATCCTTGGAGAGGTGACCTTATTTGGAAATAAGGTTTCTGCAGATATAATCGAGTCCAGATGAGATCACACCAAATTTGCTGGGCCCTATTCCAGGGTGACCAGTGTCCTTGTAAGAAGAGGAGACAGAGACACAGGTAACAGAGGCAGCAGAGATCAGGAGATGCAGCCACCAGCCCGGGGACACCCAGGCCCTGGGAAACCTCAAGGGGCAGGAGGGACGCTCCCTAGAGGCTGCAGAGCCCAGCTCCCCCCATACCTGCATTTTGGAGTCTGGCCTCCACGCCCTGAGGGGTGCCTGTTGTTTCGGGCACCAGGTCTGTGGCACCTTGTGGCAGCTGCCACAAGCGTCGGGCACAGCCCAAGGCCACTGGCTCCAGGTGTGGGTGAGGATGGCCTGTGGGGGAAAGCCAGGAGGACAAGTGCTGGCCCAAGGCCAAGGGCAGCTCATCACAGTAACCACTGTCTTCCAAGAGTCCCTTCAGGAGGAGAGCTCAGGGGGCCACCCAGGTCCCTCCTGAGAGGGGGCATGGCAGGGAGCATGGGTGACATCACCTTCAGATCTGTCGTGGGGACCCTGCCAGGGCTGCGTGTCCCCAGAGCCTCACTCAGATGACGATGGGCATGGCAGGCACCAGGGCGAGGGTCCCTCTGCCACCGTGAGCATCTGTCCTCTGGTGCTGGACCACCTGTGGTTGCTGAGCTTTCCTTAAAACACCATGTCTGAAGCTCTTCCACCCACTGCCCTCCCCCTTCCTGTGACAGACGTCAGAGCACATCTGTCTGAAGCCCTCATCCCTCCCTCTTTCCCTTCCCCCTCGCAGACACACCCACATGGAGCTCCTGCCTACCTGACGCTCTCTTGACACTGATTTCTCAGAGGACCGGAGGTAATCTGGGAAAGGTTTCTGTCACGCTGTCACTCACGAAAACGTCTCACTGTAAATCAAATCCCTTGTAAGCTCCCTAGAAGCTGATCTCATCCCTCTTCATTTACTCATCAAGGATGCACAAAAATAGCTAACCCTCCAGGGCTCAGACCATCCAAAAACAATCATCGCTGCATTAATGCGCTGCACCCACCTTCTGAGGTCTCTGGATTAGTTCCGACTATTAACCAGACCCCACCAAGAGTCAGGCCACTTCTGTCCGGGGCTAGAACCAGAGGTGGCTCAGGGACTGGGGCCACGGCCTTGAGCACCGTTGTTATTCTAGCACAGAGTGTGTCAGTCCGGGAAAGGAAGACAGAGAAACTCGGTGAAAATGCGAGAGTAGGGACGGCACTCTGCTTCCCGGGTTGCATCTTTAAATGATCTGAAGTGGTCAGCCAGCAGCAAACGCCAGACCTCCAGCCGCAGGCCGGTCTGCTGCGGAGAGCTCACCCTGCTTGGTGAAAACCACAGTGAAGCAGCATCTCCTTTGCCCTCTGTGGGTGACTCCGCATGGGGAGAAAGACAGGTGTTCCCTCCGTGCTCCGAACTCGGAAACTCTAATGGTAAAATCACTGCTTGCAAGCCTGTGCAGACTCTCTTTTGAGGATCGGGGGAAAGAGCAATAGTAAATGATATTGTGGACAAGTGCTGATCACCACAACCATCATCCCCGTTCCTAAGAACAAAGGTTGGCCAAACAATTTAGCATGGAAGACACAGCTCTGCTGACTTCCAGGACATGCGCAAGGCCCTCTGTGAGCTGGTCACCTGGTCAGGGCACCTGACACGCAGAGCCAAGTAGACCACGACAGTGCCCCTCAGGGAAGTGAAATCAGACTGGGGGCTGGGCTGTGCCAAAGAGGGAATTGTGTCCAAGCTTTCACAAGGGTAGGAAGCTGGTGGCAAAATAAGGACAAAGACTTTCCTGAACCCAGAAGAGGAAGCACGCTTCGGGATGGGAGCCTGTGCAAGGGGATATCAGAATCTCCAGCTAGAAAAAGGAGTGGAAGGCAGACTCAGCCCTCACTGCGTGAGAGGGTGTGTTCCCATCTGAGGGGCGGAGCATGTTTTTACTACTAGCCAGATCCTGCAGAGGGGGCAGGAGGAAAAAACGCAGCATGGGGAAACAATGAGTTTGCTTCCCAAAATATCTCCTGCGGGCACAGATCCTGGTTGCAATGTTGCACTGCAATTACGCAAGATGTTACCATTAGCAGACACTGTCAAGGGCAAGCAGGACGGCTCTGTGGTACCTCAACTGCGTGAGAAAGTAAATCGTTTCTAAAGAAAAGGTATAAAACCCACGGGTCCCTGGCCCCTTCCCTGGCTCTCAGGATTTAGTAGTCTGGAGATGGGCCAGGGCCCTCGGTGACCCCGGCCACCGGGCAAGTCCTGGAAGCCTCGCTCACAGCTCTGCTAGTTTTTCCCTTTGCAATTCCTGGCAGGGCGGTCAGGTTCATTGAGGAGCTGGGTATGGTGATGCTGTAAGAACTCTTGACAGGGTCGCTTCTACCCCATAAACAACAGCGTCGATTCATCTTAATAAAAGGGAGGAGGGCATGTCAGGCCTGGTCTGGCAGCCAGGACCCCGTGCAGGAGTTAGGTAGCCCTTTCATTGAACTGAAAGACTTTCTTCCACCAACACTTTAGACGCAGCTTTTCACAGACTTTCTTGATACTGTGTATCATGGCATAAGCTAACAAGTTGCAATACATTTTCTTGAGTTTTATTCCTGGCTGAAAGTTACCCAATCACTCCTTGGATATCTGTACCCAGGAGTTTAGGAGAGGAGCCTGTCTGTCCACATACAGCCTATGAGGTGTACATTTTAGGAATTATTCTTTCTTTCACTCATTTTCTAAAACCTATAACGCAGGGGAACTGTTATAATATGCAAGACATTCCCACGCTATGCTTGAGTTCACCAGGTGAACTCTCGGGAGGAGCACAAGGCCAAGGAGGCAGGCCATGAGTTGTGTCCCCAGGAGACAGAAAGCGTTCTCGGCCACACACCCCAGCCTGGTGTCCTGGTCCAGCGTGGGAGAGTGGCTTCACCCAGCTGGTGGCTGCCTGTCCACTGCACTGGATGGGAGGCTCTCAAAGGCAGGGCTGGTGGCATGCGTCTTTCTCTAGCCCGTGCTCTGCACAGCACGCAGCGCAGGGTAGATGGTCCGTGATGAGCATACGGAAACCTAAGTGTTTAACCACAGGCAAACGGATAAAGAAGATGCAGTGCATGCACACCGTGGAATATGACTCAGTTATAAAAACGAAGGAACTCTTGCCACTTGTGACAGCACAGGTAGACATACCGGGTATTATGCTAAATGAAACAAGTCAGAGAATGACAAATACCACATGACTTCACTTTTTGGTGGGATCTAAAAAACAAAAGAACAAACAAAACAGAGACAAACTCACAGGCTCAGAGAACAAATGGGTAGTCACCAGATGGGGTGGGGGGGCGGGTAAGAAAGTGAGAGAGATTAAGACATGCACTTTCCAGTTATAAAAACAGTCAGGGGCGTACAGTAGAGCACAGAGAATAGGGTGACGACCACGTATGCTGTCGGATGAACCCAGCCTTATTGGGTGATCCCTTTGACAGGTATATGAATGTCGGATCCCTAGGTTGTACACCTGAAACTAATACAGTGTTGTAAGTCTCCTGGAACTGAAAATAAATTTTAAAAAGGAAATGAATACGTATAAATGAGAGAGGACCAGAAGGAGTGTGTGTGGTGGAACAGCATTCCCAAGGACGGAGCCACGGCGGCTCTGTCCACAGAAAGGACGTGGGACTGTCCCTCACGCACGTGGAAGGTGGAGGCTCACTTGCCAGCGGGGCCCAGTGTCCCACCCCGAGGCCCACTCGCTCCCGGGACAGACTCAGCGCTTCTCCTCCACGGTCAGTGCCATCCGCACTTCACAGCAGCCGGGCACAGTCACCCGCACTTCTTAAATGGGCTCATTGCATTTGTCACACAGGAGCTCACAGCGAGATGGAACAACCATAAAACAAATATGGTGCCAGGAACTGATTTGAAATGGCACCAAGACAAATTTTAGGGGAAAAATGAGAACAGACTTGACAGTTTACAATCTCAGCTGCTTACAGGGAAGTCTGCATTTCAGGAGTCCATTCATGCATTTGAATAAGTACATCTGTGTTTTTAAAAGGCGGCAAGAACATGAAATTAAATCCTGTTAATAACAGAGGCACGTTTCTAACTTGAAGACATGGAGTTTTGGGGCTGTCACGTAGAAATACACTTTCCCTCAATACCTCTTTTAAATTCATCAGTTCACCAACTTATTTTTAAAGTCCAGGTTGCAATGTTTTCATTGAATTAATAAGAATTCCTGAAGACAAGTGTTGAAGAAAACGTTTTCCTCTCTGCACGAATACACTTGTCTCCGACACTTGCTGTGATCGCTGCCCCCTTGCTTTCTACAGAGGCTGGAGGTCCTCTGCGGCGCTGTCCGGCCCCACCGGGCGGAGCCCACCGGGCCCTCCGACGAGCTGCTCCTGGCGGTGAGCATGGACGAGCTGTGCAGCGTTGCTCCGAAACCACTGCTGCAAAATTAAACTAATTCTCTAAAACTTAGTTACTAAGTGGTTCTTAACAGGGTACAACGATTAAAACAAGCTGTTCGTTGGTGGTTTCTTCCTGCTCTGGGGACAGATCAAAGAATTCCAACGGGGGGGGGGGGGCTCGAGTCCTCACAGTTTTTCTGGAACACGCCCCTGCAGCGGGGAAGGCCACTGACCCGGAACAAAGACATTAATAAGTTTTTGTAATTACATGGGGGTCACCTTACTTTCCACTGTGAAGTCAGGAGCTCTGTCCACGCCGGAGCAGGACCCTGGAGCCAGCCTGGGGTGGGGTGGGGGGCCCGAGGGCAAGGCGTCTCTGCGGTTCTCCGGGGTGATGTCATCTAATGAACTAGCCGCTGATTTAAGGCCTGCGTCTCGGTGCCAGTGAGGCCACCAGGGAGCTTGGGAACAGACAGCCGGAGGCCAGCGAGAGGGACCCTTGGCGTGGGTGCGGGACAGCAGGTCGAACGGCAGGGTGGAGCGGCATCCGCATTTATGGTCCGCGGTCTGGCGTTCTCGGAGGTAAAGCCTGCTCCCCACCCCGGTTCCCTTGACCTCCCGCCGATGCCGGCTCCCAGGGCAGGGGCCAGGGCTCCCCCGGCGCTCAGGGCACCACACACCTCCGGCACCACTCCAACGGTGCAGGAGGGAGGAGTGGAAACGGTTTGTGTTAAGATAGCTTTACAGCCTTAGCAGCAGCACGTTTAGGAAAACGAAAGTGAGGAATGACTGTTTTCCTCACAGGCCTTTACAGGGAAATATTTTCTCTGTATTCTTCAGAAGACAACTATTTGCTTACCTCGGGTTTTATAAATTGTAAATAAAATGTTCAATAATGAAAACCAATGAATTATACAAACTAATTTTTGTATATATAAAAAGGGCAGAAAATGGATTAAAGGAATTTTGTATGGGGTATTATTTTTACCCTTAAACCCTCCAACACACAATGGATTCCTTACTAATTAATTACTAATTATTATTTAATATCAGGGATATCTTCTTGCATAACCACAGCACAGTTACGCCCTGCTGTAAATGTAATACTGATAAAACATTTTTATCTCATCGCCCATTTGTATTCCAGTTCTGCCATTGACCCAATGCTGTCCTTTATAATGTCTGTTCCCTCCAACAGGATGTCATTCAGTTGTCCTGTGTCTTCCATCCCTTGTCATCTAGAACATTCCCTTATCCTCTTCCTTTTGGTGTCTCGACATGTTGGAAGGACACACTGTGACCTCTTCCGTCTGAAAGAACTTTCTCCGTGAGCTGCTTGAGGTCCCCTGGTGACTAGTTTCAGGACACGCCTTCCCAGCCAGAGCATGATGTAGCTGGCAGTGTAGTCTCACCCAAGAAGCACACAGTGTGGCCTCATCCCGGAAGCACACAGTGTCCATCTGTCCCTCACCAGTGATGGGAACGGCACTCACTCCATCACGGTGCTGTCCAATTTCTTCACTGCGTTATTATTTTTAAACTAATGAGAAGGTTGCGGAGAGACACTTTGATGCATTCATCCAGTTTTCTCCTGCATTTGTCACCCATTGCTAATTCTTGCCTGATCCAACTTGCAAACCCTGCGCAGCGCTGCCCTCCCGCTCTGTGTGCAAACCCGCCCGCAGGCATGGGGCCCCCACTGCAGGAGGAGCTGGCCCCGCTGCCTCGCTCATCTTCCTGGTTCTGGTGCACACTCGTGACTTTGTTGCTCAAGTTTACGTAGGTTTCTGAAATAAATTTGTACTATCTTCGTACTTTAGATTTTGTAAAACTACTAAATTACACATGTGCCCACACATATCTATATAAAGTGTGTGTGTGCACATGTATATGTGTGTGTATCAACTCAAGGACCACAAAGGAACACAAAAGGACATGTATCATGTAGTCAACATCCTAAGCAGGGAGGCCAGCGAGCACAGTGAATGCATCCTACCGACTTTGACAGTATTTGTTGGCAGTGGTAAACACACTTAGATTATTAGCCACCTAGAGAACTAGGCCACTCAGAGTACACATAACTGGGGTCAAACGGAGTGGCCGTGAGCCTGCGTCCCCTGGGAGCCCCTGGAGGCTACTTCCCAAGGAAACATTCTAATCCCTGTCATCACCACTAACGTTTACTTGGCACGGGACAGGCTGGCAGCGCACTGCCCGGAGCAGGCTGGCTGGTCCGTGCTGCGCCGGGGAGAGAAATCTTTTCTTGGGAGGCTGCGTTCCTTTCATGATGTACTTAGGAGGCTACAGATGAGCTGAACCTTTTATAAATTTCTCTTCAGCATAATTGTTGAAATAGCATACATAAAGTAGGGATTTACCAACACAACTCTTGAGAAAGGTAACCCCCAGAGGTTCAGCATGGCCCAGCCAGTGCACTGCTCTGCGCCCCAAGGGCAATCTGGGCTGGTGCATCTCTGTGCATGGGGTGGGGAGAGGCCAAACCTCTGCATTCCCCTGCATTGGTGCTGATGAACAATAGAGAGCCCAGAGTTGGAAACCAGCAGCTGAAACACACCCACCACAGAGCTCCCAGCTGGAGTGTGAGCCTGTCTGACCCTCTTTCGGCCACACTTGGCGTAGCTCTTCCTCACTCTATAAAACTGCTGCTGCACAGGACTGTCTCAAGTCAGCCTTCCAGATTTAATATAAGGAGCACCTTCTTCATCCAGCGTCAGGCTTTGATCCTGCACTTCATCTCCAAACTTTCCGACCCAGCGTCCTACACGGTCGTGCTCGGCTTTTTCCTTCAGACTCTGTTATAACATGCGGAGCCTCCAATTATTGTAAAACCCCCATCTGAACCTCCAGCTCTACTGAGAAAACAAAACAAGAAACAGAGAAAAGCTATTCTACATGCCTGCTACTTCTCTGTTTATTCCTCTGTTTTTAGATCAGTGTAAACCCTAAAGCTGGAAGTCCTGGGAGTGCTTGAGCACACTGGGTTTGGGGTACTCTCAAGACTTCCAGCATTATAGGACCACCCTCAGCTTAACCATTCAGGCATTGCCTGCCTTGGGGATTCCCATTGTTCCTGCCCCTCTCCTTGCTCCACTGTCTCTCTGAGACCCCTCCCTTCCCACTCAACTCTCCAAATCCCTGCCGAAGTCAAGACAGAGGAGTTGGCCCTTCCCACTTCCCTCAAACAAAACCCCAGCTCTTTCTGCAAAGGAAGAATGACGTTACTGCAGCTGTTTGCACTTTAGACTGGAAAACACCAGCAGAAATCACAGATGACATTATGTCCCTCAAAGCGAACAACTCCACACACAGGGGCTCTGGTTTTCTTTTTCTTTTCTACTAAGTTCTCCGCCATTTTAACTTTATTTGGACATGTGGGACGTCCTAGCGGGAGTGTCTCCGGTGGGGTTCAGGGAGGCTCAGAGAGGTGTGGCTGACGATAATAAAGCCGAAAAAACAGTTTGATGAATGCATTTATGGCATAGAATAGCATTTGCCTTCTAAATCTTAATTTAAAAAAAAAAAAGGATTAAAAACCTTCTTTTCATTGTATCTTCCACCAACCAAGCAGCATCATTAAGCGCTTAGTAGATACTGTTAGAAAAATGTCAGTGTTTAAAATTACAACATCTAATGGGTGTTTAAAAAGCATAATCTATTTCGAGTTATAGAACACAATTCAGAGAGAAATAATGTAAATAAAAGCTGTTTTCATCCCTTCCCACACACAAAATGCACAATTTTACCTCTTAAGGGTTTTTATTATAAAACATTTTTTCTTGGCTTCTAGAGCTTAAGGTGCTAAAATAATTTTAAAGGAAATATAACGTATATCAGAAGCATGCCATGTAATAACATGGGATATAGACAGCCCCAAATCCTTAAGTAGTAAAATATTAAAATGAGTATAAGAGTGCACATACACACTTCAAAGAAAATTTCAGACCCATACTCAAAATATATCATTTGTTATAACTATTTTGTATTAAAATATCCACAATACCCTAAGATTAGTCTATAAAAATGGTCAATGGGACTTCGATTTCTAGCAGACTAGACATGCTGGGTAGCCTTGCTCTTCTTAATTATGACAATTAAGATACCTAATGATAGATGATGAGACACGATAGCGCGATAGTTAGGCAGGTGCCGCATTGCTGGGTCGGCCCAGAAGAAGCAATCTGCAGGGGTCCAAATGGGAGCGAGAGCAGAGACAGGAAAGGAGCGAGAACTGAAGCCGGTGGTGCCCGGGGGGTTTCATCAGAACGCTGGGGTTGCTGCCTCCCTGCGAATCGAGAGAGAGCACTTAGACCTGCCCCAAGTGGAGAATCTCATAAAGCTGGAATCCTACAGGAATAAAGCCACTGTCCAAGCAGAAAATTGACTGACCTCAGTTTTGGTACTTTCAGGATTGGGGCGGGGGCTCCCTGAAAAATGTGTAACTTCACACAAAGTGCAGCCCAAGTCACAGTGCCTGTGCGGAAGGAAGAGGAGTAGGGAGGGAGGAAGGAAGGAAGGAAGGAAGGAAGGAAGGAAGGAAGGAAGGAAGGAAGGAAGGAATTTAATTTAAAATTGTCCCAATTTGGTGGGATAAATACCAGGACACTGGTAAAACCAGATCCAAATCCTAGTTGAGTACAGTCATGTATGAAATATTCCCACATGTAAGCTCAAGGAAAATAACTAGTTGACATTTAAATAAACATAAAACTCAAAGGGAACAAGGTACCATGCATGGGAGCCCGCTGAAACAGTAGACAGCAGAAGGAAATCTACAGGGATTACAAGCTGGGAGTTATTAGAATATAAATGGCATTGCATATGCTTAAAGAAATAAGAGCTTGAAAATATTTTTAAAAGCAGCAAGAGTTTATTTAAAAACATAAAAATTTTAAAAAGAGTGATCTCACCACTTTATCTTCTACAAATGAAATTAAAATTACATTAATGGATTAACCAGAAGATTGGAGAAAATTGAAAACTAATTAGTGAACACAGAGAGCTGAAGAAATTATTCAGAATGCAGAAACAGGAAAAAAAGGAGATGAGAAATATGACAGAGAAGTTTTAATTTTTGTCTAAATAGAATTCCAGAAAGAGCAAATAAAGATAAAGGAGAAGTGTCAATATTCAAAAGGCTTAGCCGTGGCTGGTGTGGCTCAGTGGACTGAGCACTGGATTGTGAAGCAAATGGTCACGGGTTTGATTCCCACTCAGGGCACAAGCCTGGTCCCCAGTAGGGGGTATGCAAGGGGCAACCACACGTTGATGTTTCTCTCCCTCTCTCTCTCTTCCCCTCTCCCTAAAAATAAATAAAATCTTTTTAAAAAGGCTTAAAAATTTCCAGAATTGTTATAATGTAGCAATTCTCGCACCCAGGAAGCCCAGTGAGTTCCCATCCACATAAATAAAATCATACTTATTGTTACAAAACTGCTAAGAGCCAAGGAGGAAAACAGATCATTACACAAAGTAGCAACTAGACTGATGAATGATTTCACAGCAGTAAGAAAAGAAGTCACAAGGCAGAATAATTAATATCTTCCAAGCGCTGGTAGACAAATAAGTTTTACCTTTCCACAGTGAGGCTTAGGGTGAAACAGACAAATCAACCCCGAGTTTGTTACCAGCAGACTCTCACTAAAGGATTTCTCAAGGGTTTTGGGGAGACAGAGGGATAGAGATGTCATTGGAATGTCTGGGACACACAAGCGGGTGGTCACATGGTAAGACAGAAGGACCTGCCGACCAGAATGGAAGCTACGGCTTTGGACAGCTGATCTGCACAGTTGTTTTGAGTATTAAATGACTCGGGAGCTTGAAGAGCTCAACAGTCTTTGGCACCTGGGACGCTCTGTCTCTGTATTTGCAGGAGGCGCGGAAGGGCCTGCTTGAGACAGGCGACAGCCATCTGCAAAGAGTCTGTGGCAGACCTCATGATTAATGTCCAGGGGACATCCCTAAAGCAACATTTCATAAACAGACTCCTGACACTTCCCTCACGCTGAAACCTGACCCCGTGTTGGCCAGTTGGCAACTTTATCTTCCAGTTGTTCTGTAAATCTTCACCGTCCTCTGCCTTGTGCATCCGACGTCATCACTGTCAGGAAATCTCATTAAGCATGACCACTCGGGCAGCCCTGTTCGGAGCCCGGCCAGGCCCCACTGGGGTGTCAGCACCGCCTTACAGCCCTTGCATCTGTCCGTGGTGCCCACCCACCCGTGCCACGAATTCTAAATACAGCAACGAACGTGGTCTTTTAAAGCTATGGTTGGCCATGGGGCTCCTCCATCAGACTTTTCAGGGGCACCCGTCACACTCCACAAAAACCCGTGTCCCCCTGACTCCCCAGGCCCTGGCCCATTCGCCCCATCACCTTGCTGACCTCCTCTCACGCCACCCTGCCCTCACGCATTCCACATCAGCTCCCCTGGGATGCACTAGGCACGTTGGCGAGTTTCCCCCATCGGGTTGTTACCTCTGCCTGGAACATCCTCCCCCCACTGTCACGGTGACTCCCTCCCTCCCTGTTGCCGGTCTCTAATCCAATGTCCCCCATCCAGAGGTCTACCTGACAGCCTCAGCTCAGTTTAAAAGGCGCCCCCGGACTTGACCGTCTCTCCTTGCACTATTTTCCTGTGACATTCACCACCATTAATATTCTACAGGGTGGGGCAAAAGTATGCTTATAGCGGTTCATCTGGAAAATAATGCAACAATGAATAAATAATAATACAAGAATAAATTTTGATTCATGTACTTACATCTGTAAGCCTACTTTGCCCTGCCCTGTATATGATTTAGTTATCTATGATGCTGACTGCTTATTTTCAGTCTTCTTCCCTACTTTTGCTAAGACGTAAGTTCCACGAACGTAAGCTCCAGGGTTCTGTTGGTTCTGTTTGCTGGCACAGGACAAGCCGTGTCTGATGATTGGTGAATGAATGAAGAGAGACAAGCATTTTCTTAAGATCAACACCAAAATAAGTAAGCACAGTGAAATAGACAGATAAATTAAAGGTAAAACTGGAATAAAAAACAAATTGCTATTTTTAGAAAATATGATTATATACAGAGGTTTTAAAAATCTACAGGCATATTGTTACAATTAATAAAAAGAATTTGACAAATTGTTTTACACAAAGTCAATATAAAAGGTATAATTGCATTATTTCTATGCAACAAAGAATTATTTAAATAATTAAAAAGAGGATATACCATTTTATATATTAAAAATGTGAGACCTTAGAATGAACTTGAAATGAAAATTTTAAGCATTCTTTTGAAATATTATCTCACCAAAGATGTATAAGATGTTTAAAAACAGATATTAAAGAATGTCTAAATAAAAAGAGATAAGCCAAAATTTTTAATAAAAACTCAGTATTGAACACATGTCAGTGCTGCGCACATTGACTACAGGTTCGAGATAATTCCAGTAAATTTCCCACCAGAGTTTCTCACAAACTTTACCTGCTGTTTCTAAAATTTAGAAGGAAGAAAAAATGACCAAGGGTCACCAAGGCCTTCTTGAAGAAGAACAAGGCAGAAATAATTGCCCTACTGGAAGCCAGGGCTTGTGATAAAGAAATAAGGATTAATTTACCCATATTTAATAAAGGAACACCAATCAAGATGTATCACAACTAGGAGCAGTTCAAACTGCAGTGCTGAGGCAGAGGTAACCCTGGAGCCCAGCCACTGACCCGCAGCCTGGAAACGACTTATGAGCGAGTGTGCACGGCAGGTGTCGGAATCCATGTGCAGATAGTTATTCCTACACTTGACCCTAGCCAAAAGGCCCAGAAGCGACTGAGTTATCCATACTGAAAAAAGGTGAAGTTTGTACTGAACCTTTTAGATAAACTATGAGAGGATCCTGTGATCTCTAGGTAGGAAAGGATTTCTTAAACAAGATACCCCCAAAGCAGAAAATACTAACAATTTTAAGTACATTCAAATAAAAGGAAGCTTCTATTCATCAAAAGACACCTTAGAGCGAAACAACAAAGCCACAACTGAGAGCCTATTTTCAACACTTTCAATAAAGGATTAGTATTTTTACTATAACTTTTTAATAATCAATAAAGACAACACAATGGAAAAGATAAGCTCCCCCAAAGACATCAATAGATACTCAGAGATGTGAAAAAATGAATGGTCCAACAAATATGTGAAATAAGACTCAACAATGGTATTAATGAGGAAAATGAAAATTAAGTCCACAGCATAAATCTATCTCACTGCCACCATGTTGACAAAAAGTGGAGTCTGGCAATTCCAAGTGCAGGCGAGGCTGTGGGAGAGTGAGAGCACATGCTGGAGGACATGGAAACCAGCACAGCCTCTTTGGAACATGGGCTGGTATCACCTCACCGAGCTGAACACAGGACTCGCTTATGACTACAAGGATTACCCATGTGCCCTGGGAGGCATGTAAGAATGTTCATAGGACAGCTGCTCATAATTAGAGAAGGTGAAGAATTGGGAAGTCTGTCAGCAGCAGAACTGAAAAATCATATGCAAAGTATCTTTTAAGTGGAACACACCAAAGCAGCAAAAATACATTCATTAAAAAATTAATGAGAGCTACGTGCATTGCTGTGCAGAAATTTCTAAGGCAGAAGACTGAGAAACAGAAATACTACCCAGTGACATAGAAGAATGATTTTATTTACATGCAGGTCAAAGCAAGTGCGTTCAAACAATTCATGATTTAAGGATACACGTAAAGATGGTATAATATAAAGAACACAAAGGAATAAAATTCAAGAAAATGGATTTCTCTAGACAGGATGCAGAATCAAGGAGGAACACGAAGAAATAGGTAGTGCTAATAATAACCTATTTTTTTTAAAGCTGGATGTTTAGTATAAGATGGTTTTTTAATTCCACACAAACAATTATGCTCTCTTTTCTGTCTCATAATAAACATGTTTTTAAAAGTCAACTGTATCAAATTTATAATGCTGTCATACATTTTTAGATCACAGTCCAAGTGGCATAGGATAAGCTTATTATTTCAAGGATGTTGACCTGATTCTGTGCCTGTCCTCAGAAATCCAAAATAACACACTAATCTCAGCACACATCCACAAACTAAATACAAGCAGAAGTATCCATTGGCTTTCCACATTCTTTCTGGAGCATTCACAGACAAAACTTCGTGTGACCGGGGAATCCATGCTGGATTCTAACTGTAGAGAAATGCCGGCAGAAGCAACATGGACAGCTGGAGGTGTGTGTACTCGAAGACGGTGGGGGGAGGGGAGAATCCGGCTCACCTCCCTCACACCGGGCGACCATTCAAACTGCACTTTTGCATTTTCAAGACACTTTTTTTCAAATGCCAACAAAAAAAAGTCAAAAAGATGAAAGCGAACAACACACGGGTGAGCATATTTAAAACGCATAAAACGAAGATGTAGTCTAATATTTACTATGTGTAGAAATGTTGTTGCTGCTAGTTACCTGTGCTCTTTCTAGAAATTATAAATTAAATGATAAGACACAATCATTAACAAGTTTACATTCTGTTTAACCAACAGTTCACCTTCCCCATCAATTTATAAGGTATACAAGCCATCCCAGCACTCAAGAACGGTCTCTAAAACAATGCTGAAAGTTTACAAGCCTCATAAAATGGCACTATATTGAATTCTATGAAATAGTTTACTTACAAATCAATGTATGTATGTTCTCTTAGAGAAAGTGGCATAACAAAGCTACAAATTGTGTTACAACTAGATTTTCTCCAAATAATCACTCTCTGTTCCATGCCTCCAACTAAACAATCCTGAGATGTTTGCATTCAGTTGTTTGGAAAAATAATAATTGTAACATTCAAAACATTTCCTGAGGGACTAGTAATCTAGCAAATTAAATTTAGTGAAATATAAATATGTTCTCATTATCTTTTAATATTGGTGAACTGGACCAGGAGAAACAGAAGCTATTATTCAGTAAATAATTAACTAAATGTGGTCATATTGTTAGCAATGAACAATAACCATGGATGTGTCCGGGGCTGTTTGACAAGGCTCCTTATAATTCTAAGACAAAGAAATAATAAGGAGATCTGTGTTAAATGGAATCTGGCCCTGAATAAAACAATCTTATTTTCTGCTTTAACATAATGACATTGGGTTACCTAAATATGCTTTTGTATTTGCTCAGCTTTGTTACCCTTGCTCAGGCTGACATGAAAGCAGAGGGAAGTGGTGTGATTTTCAAAACTATGAGAATGAAGTAACATCGTTCCCATCTTAGGAGTTGATGCTTCAGGTATCTCCTCTCCAAGTCTGGGTTAAGTTGTATTGAAAGGTGAGTAGCTTCTGCAGCCCCAAATCAAATAGACTAACCCAAATATCAGGAAAGCCCCAAATCCTCATGATTCAGAGACTATCTCTTGGGGCCACAGGTGAACATCACCCAGCCCCACCACTTCCTGGTCGAGGAAGGTACTGGCCACTCTGATGCTCAGTCACCCCAGGACCTGGTCCAGTCCAGGGTAGGAGATGGAAAGGCATGCCCGGGAAGAGGGGGTGCCCTGTTGGCAATGCGAGGCAGCTAGGGGGAGGTACGGAAATGGGACCCGAGGCAGGAGGAGCCTGCCGTGGTTCTGGAGGCTCGAGCAAGCTGTTCTTGGTGATGGCATCCCAAGCCACACGCTGGCAGGGGAACAGTGTCAGCCTGTCATTGAACAGGAGTGAAAGCACCCACAGGGCAGAGACGGGCCTGTTTCTGGAGCAGCCTACAGCCTACAGGCTACACAGATGTCTTGTAACCTCTGGTTTGGAAGTTTGGCAAGGTTCACCAGCCAAGTCCACCATGCCACGCAGCCAAGTGAGCGGTGGAAGCAGCAACGGCAAAAGCTTGATGCCACAACAAGTTGGCTGAAGGTGGGGGGAGTGAAAATGTGGAAATCTCAACTGGGAATTACTGCTCATGTCCCAGGAATCTCAGAGGTATCTGAGGGACACTTTCTGGTGGAATGCTTATCAAACTAGCATCTGAAAAAGAAGCCAGTGGGACTTGATACCTTGGTAAGCTATACCTAAAAAAAAAGGGAGGGGGGCGGTGAATATAACTACTTCCACTGAGAGTAGGTGAGTGGGTTTAGACTATAGAGGGAGGACAGCCCTTACCCTACAGTCTTCCGGCAAAGGTCATTAAGACGATGTTTAAGGCAACTAGTGTCTACCAGGCTTTCAAAGATTGGTTGTCACTTCTGGGTCTCACCCCATTCTTTTCTTTATGCAATCATACTTTCTCATAACTTCCCAGAAAGGAGGGTGTGAGTATTTCTATTTTGTTCCAGATAAGATTGCGTTTGAGCTGGGGTCAGCAAGCTGCCTGGTGAGATTGCTCTCGCTGTGACTCAAAGATATTTGAGCCACCTTGAGGAGAAGCTGAAATGTTGGCATTCAGTACCAAGAAGTTCTTACCCTTGTTCATCCTTTTATTATTTATCTATAAGGTATCTTTGAATGTCATATAAGAGTCCATATTTCCATTAAATCAAATGAATTCACGTTAGCATAAGTCCAAAACTGAGATGAAAATCTTGTAAAAATTGAGATATCCACTAACAAAAAGGATACTTTGCAGGGTGGTTATTATTGATCATTTTTGGAAAGGCAAGGGGAAGGAACAGAGATGTTCTTAAATAAACCATTTGGGCCTGGAACTACGCAGGCTATAAATAAGGTTAGTCAAATTTCAGTCTTCTCCCCCAAAAATGTCTTGGCAATTCAAGGAAGGAATGGAAATTCCCCCTTACAAGCCATGGCTTCTGTTGTCTGTACTTATGTTATCTGTATATTACTTAGATATTTTAATGATGGTAGAGATTTGTGAGTGTGTATGATATATACTAGAGTGTTTTATATTTTTGATGAAATATAAATGGTATTGTATTTTAAATTTTTTGTGTCCCCATTTTCTCTGCTAATACATAGAAATAAATTTGATTTTTACATCTTTATCTTGGATCCTGTGACCTTGGTGAAGTCACTGATTAGTGCTAGGAGGGGATTTTTATAAATTCTTTGGGATTTTCTATGTAAATCATCACATCATCTGGAAAAAAGAACAATTTTTCTAATGTCGGCATTTATTGCTATGAATTTTCCTCTCACCACTGTTTTGGCTATGTCTCACAAATTTTGATAGATTGTATTTTCATTTCATTCACTTCAATGTGTATTTTAATTTCTCTTGAGATTCCCTCTTTGACCCATGGATTACTTATAAATGTGTTACTTGTTTCCAAGTGTTTGGGGAGCATATTGGTATTTTTATGTTATAGATTTCTAGTTTGATTATATCATAGTACTTCCCGTTTCAGTTCTAACATGGGAAAAAGTCTGGAAGTCATTGCTTCCATCCTTACTTTAAAAGAAAGCTTAAAAACTAAAAGTCAGTGACTTTTTTGGACATCAGAAAATTGAGTTCACCAGGAAATCTACCACCCAAAATCTGAAGAGGCAGATGAATCCAGAGATTTACTGTCAACATCTCCTTCTATGGAACAGAAGCTGCTGGAGTCATAAACTGGCAGAAACACTGAAGTAGTAATGCTGGTGAATCTCTGAAAGCTGAGCAGGGAGGAGTGTGAGAATGAGAAACTCTAAAGGGTGCACTCTTGGGGACGGAGCATGCTTTCATGGGCTTTTATATTCAGAAACCCTACCAGGTTTGCAAGGTGGAGAATCAGGAAGGTTCTTTCCAGGCTCAGGCAGAGGGTTGAGAAGAGCAACCATAGTGAAATACACCTAGAGCATTCTCCACAGCAAAAGCTCTTCTCTGAAGACCAAGTCTTTCCCCTCATTCCACCTTGGGGGAGGGTGTTTCCCAACGTGGGCCACTTCTAGTCTTTGTGCATACGTAAGGGTGATAAATAAAACTAAGGGAAATGAGTGAAGTTCACAATCTAGGGACAGAACTCCATTAAAAAATCTAGATTTAATCAGAAGGTTGTGTAACACTTCCAGAATTCGCCTCACTGCAACACCAGCAGGACCCCAGACAATGACAGTGGGTTGTCACTGAGACAGCTGCAAAACTCAATCTTACCAGCATGGAATGTGAGAGACGGCTTAGGGCAGGAAAAGGAGCTTCACAGCCCTGACACCTCCACACCGATGTTAAATGTCACTGGTACCTGTAACGCTAGCCCTTGTGATTTCCCTTACCCACAGGTCGCGCCCTGCACTGATTTATCATTTTTGGAGGGTGGTTTTATTTGAGTTGCAAAAGCCCATTGTTTGACCAGCGGGTTCCCGAGCTCCTGCCTGTCTGGTTCAGGAAGTAACAAATGTATATGTCATATGGCATTTGGGAATTTGGAGATCAGGATGGATTCGGAACTGTCCCTTGAAACTACTGATGCCTATTCTACATGTAGTAAGTTGGTCACAGTTTAATTCTGTGTGAGTAAAGGACTGGTCATTGTTCATGTCCTCTGTGTTTGCATTGGTACACACATCACATCAACTAGGGAAAAGTAATTACGCTTCCCTGAGCCAACTAAACTTGATAAATTGTAAAAGCCTTCCAGTGGAAGTCTTCCCATCACCTAGTGGCAGCAATAAATCACCTGGGCAGTCCCATCCAGGAGTCACTTCATTACTGAGCGTGTGCTGGGAAAATGACTTTCCACATTAGCATTGCTTTCTTAGGAGGTAATGGATACCATAGTAATATGGCAAACAGGACCGTGAAGTACGATTGCCTTCATTGTTGTATAATTGGCATTTAAAAAAAATAATCATTGTGAACAATATATTTGGATCTTTGTTGCTTTGATGTTGATAATAAGTGTTTCTTTTCTAGCCTCGGTGATGATGAAGCTGAGGCATGACCTCTGGTGTGGAGCTGTGGGAGGGCCCGCTGCCTGGGGGCCCCGATGGAATCACCCCCGACACTCTGCCTCTCATGGTTCCTGTGCCCTGGCCGCATCCTGTGAAAACCGCTGCTCAGTTTATCCTGAATGCCTTTCTGTTGGTTTTCTAACAAAACTCGGAATTCGGGCCACGGTCTCAAAGAGCCTGCGCCATCCAACTGTCCCTTCATGTCTAGGGTACTTCCTTCTGTAGAGCCCCGTAGGGGTGAAACAATCAGTCCATAGGGACCTTTCAGAGAGCAGACACTGCTGCCAGTGCCACTGAGGCTGATGAGTGAGCTGCATCACCGGCCGAGGTGGCAGTTGACGGGTTTCCCAGTACACAGACACCCGCCCCTCTGAGTTCTCTGTTCTCTGGAAGCGGCCGCTGTGTCCCCCAACACACACAGGAGGAGGGATTAAGAGCAAGCCCCTGGGTATGATGGGGGGGTAGAGTTCTACGTGTGTTGTGTGCAATTCTTCTGTGAGAACTACCTGTCTCTTCTCGTCTATTTTTATTTATTCTTTTCTTTATATCAGCAAAAACTCATAGATACTTATCTTATTCTTTGGGTATAATCTAAGGCTTTTTTTTTTAATTTTATTTGGTCATTGGAAGTTCTTTTAAGTTGTTTTTGTCCATTTTAGTTGGATTATCTGTCTTTTCTTATAGTCTTTTATCAGATATATGTATTATAAATATATGTTCCCTGTCTATGGCTTGTTTTTAACTTTCTTAATGATGTATTTTTCAACAAAAGTTCCTAATTTTAATGTATCCCAGTTTATACACTGACTTAATATCTTTCTAAAAGTCAGAAAACCAAAAATAGAAGGAAACTTCCATTGTCTACTTCCATTGTCTTTTCATGCCAAATGCTTAACTATTGGAAACCACCAGTCAGGGTCAGGAACAGGAGCAAGAGGTCCACTCCCCCACCTCTGCATTTAATAGTGCACCGCCACCGGGCCAGATGGAAAAGCAAGTTACCACAGCTGGGAAAGATGAAACTACCCTGCCATTGCTCACAGATGACATGTTTACATATGCAGACTTGCTAACATAATCTACAAACAATTCAATAAAAGTAAATGTATACAACAATGTTGATCGATAGAAGACCAATATCTAATGATCTACTTTATTTCTATATCGTAATGACAAACATGTGGAAAATAAAATTTTAAACACTACAATAAAATAAAAGATCAAATAATTAAAATAAATGTTCATGACAGCTACACTAAACACTAAAAATATAACTAAACAAAATGAAAACATATTTAAATAAGTGAAGGGACACACCATTTTCATGGATTGGGTACATCAGTATTGTTGAAAATCAGTCCTTCCAGTTCTGAGCCAAAGATTCAATGCAATCCCAAACAAATTCCCAGATTTGCATCGAAGAAATTAGCATCATAGAAAGTTTCTATGTAAATGGGAGGGAACTGGAATAGCTAAGCCAATGCTAATCACGAATAAAGCCCAAGAACATACAAGCCTGATGCAACACTGGGTGATGTGGGGCAAGTGTCCATACAGGCAGCACTGCAATGGACTCAAAGTCCCCAAACATACAGTCATCGGACTTATGACGAAGGTGTCGCTGCCATTCGCTAGAGAAGGAATGATCTTTTCAATAAGTACTAATCCATTAATTAGTACGAAAAACACCTTGATCTCCCTCCTTACACCATACCCAAAATTAACTTGAGAAAAAAGGCAGACCTTAATTATAAAGCTAAAACAATAATGTTTCTAAAGGAAAATAAAGCAACACTGTCGTGATTTGGGGAAAGGAAAAATTTTCTTAAAACAACACTGTACAAAAACAATACCATGAAATTAAAATATTTTTTAGTTCATTTTTGGGAAAAAATTCACTCAAGAAACACTTTCCCTAGAATCTTTGAATATTTTTCTCAAGTGTGGATTATGCACTAATTTCTGTCAATTCCTTTTTCCATTTGCATAAAACTCAACTTTTTTTACTTAAAACTTTGAAAGGAGAAGACTTGACTTAATATTACTTAAAATCTCTTTCACCACTAGTACACTATCATTCTTATATATTGAAAAAGATTGTTTTCCCCTAAGGCATTTAATTTTTAAAATACAAGATTATGAAGTGATATTTCAATAACAGTTTCAGTTATAAAATCCTGTGGGATTTTGAATGACTGCGTAACGGCCACCCTTATCGACTGCCAGAAAATGTCCTTATTAGTAGGCAGAGGACCACTCTTGTGGCCTATTCCTGCCCCATGTGAGGTGTTCTCAATATCAAGATATTGTACAGCTACTGAAATCTCCAGCTACACCCCAAGAATGGAACGAAACAGTCCTGTCTGAGATGGGTACAGTACAGAGCCCCATCAACCACAGCATCTATGGGCGTATCATAATTGCCATTCGGAGAGTTACGGCACTTCACCAAACTGTTCCTCCTTCTTATTCCGTTGATTGATTCAGAATAACTAGAAAAATACCTTAAAGACTCGTAAGGTAACTATACAAGAAGCAGTACTAAAATTGTATGTATATATATTTGCATAATACACATATTTTCAGCTGTTTATATCTTTATGAAACTATGCATAAAAACCAGAAAGGTAAAAGGGATGGAAGGCAGGCATTGATTTAACCTTGTGTCCTGGAATTTGAGCACAGGCAATGAACTAGACCCCGCACTGAACGCATCTTCTACCACGTGCTCTCCAGAGTCACGTGGAAGCTAATGCCCACACACACACGCCTGCACAAACAGACTACACGGCTCCGAAGACTGATGTTCTTACACCTTTGTTTTCAGCGAGGGTGTGTTCGTGTATTCAGGGAAGCTGACAGACAGCTTAATGTGTGTGAAAAGGACTCTGGAAGAGTAGCTATTTTCAGACAAAATTTAAAAATCTTAAAACCCATTGATTAACTCTGGTTATGAAAGGGATGCACGTTCAATAAAGACAACTTGAAAAAAGGGGGCAGAGAAGAAACAACTGTCGTGCTCTCTTCCCCGGAGAGAGTCACTGGAAGCAGGTCAGTGTGGGGTGCAGCCTTCGAGTCTTTATTCAGGCCTGATTTTAAGTGAAAAGATAAAAATGATCGTCATGTGAAACTTGGTTGGTAAGAATAGGTGTGTTAAGCCACTGAGAAAGTGAACAACACAAAGGCCCAGTAAAGGGGGAGCCATCTGGAAATACCAGTCAGGAATAAAATGGATTGCATTCTAAACCACTCTCCCTTTCCATCAGAGAAAACACTTCATTTACTACATGCAGCTTGGAAATTATTTGCATTTAAAATCTCAAAATGATGGAAACTGAGTTATTCAAACCTGTTTTCTGATCACTTTAATATGAGTATTTCAAACCCTTCAACAGCATCAGCAGCGACAAAAGGAAGTGGTCCCTCTGCGACGACCCAGCACGTCTGCTCTCTGTCTGCCGACACCTCTGTGACCCACCCGCTGCTTCTCCTCCTTCCAAGGTTCTAGCGGTGGGAGACCAGCTCCTGCCTTGGGTCCCCAGCCACTCGGTACCCAAACCCCCCTACAGGCTCCACAAGGTCTTATTTTCTGAGAGAGGAATGCACCCCCTTCCCCACCGCATTGGGGCTCCTGGATCCTTTCACTCCATGGTAGGGTCCCCTGCCCACCACATGTTTGTTGGAGCTATTTGGACTCATCAGAGGGTAGAGTTCAAGTTCACTCCTCTACCCCTCACCCCAGTGCCCACCTTACAATCCCTAACCTGAAACTAGAAGCCTGTGGTCCCTAACTGACGGACACCAGCATTCTGTACGGTAACCAAACATACTCTCCCAGGCTCAATTGTCCAACCTTACCATCCCGTTTCATACACATCAATTGCAGTGTGGAATAAAAAGGTTAAGACACCTTTTTCCTGCTTCAGTGGGAATTTGAGACACAGCCTTGAAAACAGTTAGTTTACTTGTCACTGAAGAAGGCACCAACCACAACTCTATCTGACCCCATTTCTGCCCCTGAGCTCAAACTGCCCTCTTTTCCACCTTTGCCTTTCATCACAGCCGCCCACAGTGTGGTACCGGGGACAGCTTTCAGTGAGTGGGTTCCACTAAGTGTTCTGTTGAACAGCACCCATTTCTCCACTCACTCCGTGTTTTATGTAAGAGTGTGCTATGGCGGTATCTGGCAGAAACACCTAATCAGGGCGTGTAGAGAGAGTATCAACAATTTTAATGTCCAACCCACTCTCATTTACACTGACCCACACGTCTGCTGTCCTGGGAACGCACCTGGTATCTTCCATTCATTCTTTCCTCTTCTGCGGGAAAGCCACCTTATTTTGAGCATCAGGTCCCATCTGCCACTCTTGGACACCTTTAAAATTCTGAAACTGCTGGGAAACAGAGCATAAAATCCAGGCAGGCTACATTGAAAGGGAAAGCCCGTGGGCCCGTGCCTCCACTGGGCTTGTAATAACTGATGATCTAAAAAAATATTTTTGTGCAAAATATTAAGCATAATACACAGATGACACTCTGCATGACCACATGTAATGCAGTGCGGTTGTCACAGATTGGAAACATGAACCTTGTCAGAACCTTTGAACTCTATCAGGAGATGTGGCCAGAATGTGGGGGATCCAATCTTGGCTCCAGGCCTGGATCCCTGTCCCAGGAACACCAGGAGCAAATGAACTAGAACAAGAAATTTTGTCAGACACACTTAATTTCCCTCAGGATAACGGATGGCTTATGTGGCAGCAGGCCAGCCTCCTGGGGACCTCAGGGACGTGTGGGCGGTGCAGCACTGGATGACACCAATACCTCGGGCTCTGTGGATTCAAACTATGACTCTCTCAATAAATTTTCTTTCCTCCTGCTCGGCCACCTGAGAGCACGTTGGAAAGGCCGTGTTTTTAGATGCGTGCTATCTGCATATAAGAGACTATAGTTGCCAACCTCGGGGAGACAGGCCCCTCTCATTGGGGGTACCTGGTAATAATCACTCACCACAAGAAGGGGGAAGTGAGAGAACAAAGGGTTTATGAGTTTTTAATGGGGTACAAGCTCATTTTAATTCTAGTCTATTACAAAAACGGTTTGAAGTGATTTGCATCATTACATAAATCATAGTGGGTTTTTTTCTAACATAGACTAGATAAAGGAGACACATGAGTAGGGACAGAGGGAAGGCAGGGGGTGCGTGTCTGAAGGTCCTTCTCAGGAATTAGAAAAGGGTGGATCTGACTCCGAGTGTCATAGCCAATGAAGAAACGCGTGCTTGAAATAAGCACTGCTTTCTTTCTGATAATAAGATGGTAAAACATTTAAACTTTAGACCCTCATAGAAAAAAGCTTTTGAAATTTATTGAACCACATCCTCAAAAATATTTTATAATAAAGGAAAAGGGAGTTTACCCGTACAGTTGACCCCTGACCAGCACGGGTTTGACCTCTGCAGGCCCACCTACCGTGGGCTTTTTCCAATATGTGCCTGTACTGCTTATGGTCAGCGTTGGGAGTGTGTGGGTGTGTATGGGGGACTTCAGCATGCCAGAGTTTGGTGTTCTTGGGGGTCCTAGAACCAGTCCTCCATGGATACTGAGCACAACTAAGTTTGGGGGGAGTTAAAAGTCATATTCAGACTTTTAACTGCTCCAGGGGTCAGCATCCCCAACCCCCGAGTTGTTCAAGGGTCAGCAGTGTTTCTTTCATGACCTATCAATTCATGCCAATGGCATTACAGCAAAGGGTCATCTGATGAGAACAAATCAACTCTGAATGAACACAGTAGTCTTGATACTGATAGGCTGCTTTGATCCTGGAATATAATTTAGATATCTGGAATGATAGAGAGTAGATCAGGTTAAACAAGGACCCGGAAATGCATCACCCAACTGGTATCTTTTACAATAAAGTCCTCAGAGCAGACGGACACACATACACACACACACACACGGGATAATGTCACAGGCTTAGGAAAACATCTTCAGGTGAGACATCAGCTGCCAGGGCCCTTGACTGACCCAAAGGCTGACGTCTAAGCATTCAAGACTAAAGAAAGCACAGTGAGAAAGAAGGAAAGAGGAAAGGTGCAAGGATCACCAAACAGGGGATGGGAGAAGCATTTTAACACAATAGCTGCATATTTTAAGTAAAATGAAGATTATTTTTCATGTATAAAGATAATTACTTAATTATCTGTGAATGTTATTGGGCACAGACTTCTGAAAAACCACAGGTGGAGGTAGCTATTCGTGTCCCACATTACGTGCAGTGACGCTGAGCCGCTCCACGGAACCGTTCTGCCGACTTCCACGTGACGGGCGCGCCAGGGTCCAGGCTCTCAGTCTCCACCGCAGACTCCTCCTGGCAGGCGCCTGGGGCCATCCGGATGCTCCTGGCTGGGCAGCGTTCTCTCCAGGTGCGCGGTTTACTCCAAGGGAGCTGCTGTGTTTGCTCCCAAACCTGAGCACACTAGCTGAGTTTATTATTACATCCAGTGGAATAAGCATGATAAAAAACAATAATTTGTAAATGCAAAAAGAAAGAAATTTTTATAAAAACTTACTGGAAAGTTGTAGAAAGTATTGCAAAGCTGAGTATCTAAAACTAATTGCTCTCAAATAACGGACGCGAGAACCAAATATGAAATACCTGGGAAGAAAAGTCAAAATCTCGAAGGCTTCTGTTCTCAAATTAGATCACAAAAGTGCCTCAAATTCCCAACTCTTCTCCTATGAAATTAGAAGCAGAATCTATTAAAGGTGAATGATGATTGTAGTTTATGCAAAACAAAAACAGTGAGACTCCATCAGTGGCCCCTCGTCCACCACATGTCCGAATGTGAGGATGATCTCTTAGTCGGAGCGGGTGCTCACTCACAGCCCCTCCACAGAAGTCTCACATCTCTGCTTGTTCAACTGGCACTTTCCAGCCTGGTTTCTTAACAAGAGGTCAGGCGTTTTTATTTTTTACTGGGCTTCAAAGTTATGAACTATGTCTAAGTTATTGTAGCTGGGCCTACCCACAGGAATTTGCTTTTGGAATTTCTTAATATTGGTTGAGATTTTCTGACCACAGTTTCTCTCCAGGAAATTAAAGTAGCTCATTAGTAACGTTTTACCAGTTTTATTAGAAAGGAACTTTGGTGCTTTAAGTATCTCTTTTCAGAAATAGAAAGCTTTAAAAAAAATAATGGACTTTTTCAAAAGTTACTTAGTTCTTAAAGACCCTGGCCCTTTTGTTAAAGATTGTCTGTCTTCAACCATCGTTTGCAATAATTTCGTGATGAGCGTCCATCAGCTTGGGCGCAGGGAGCGGCTGAGTGGCCATCTATTACTAATAATGCAGTATGAATGCTTCTTGTAGAATTTTATATCCTGAAAGAATTCTTCAGGTTCCTATGAGAAATAGAAAGTTAGTCTAAGTACCTTATGGATCCCACAGAAATATTCCCAAGTATTAAGCTTTTTGTTTATATCTCACTGTGTTAGGAGTTCTGCTGTGTGAGAGCCAAAAAAGAAAAGTGTTAATCCGATAAAGGAAGTAAAAATACAAAACCCCCGTCAGCTTCCCCAGCGCCTCTGGGGAAATGGTGATTGACAGGCGAGCAACTGACTTCTTACGGAAAACATGGAAGCAAAGTCACTGCAGGTCATCCTAGGCTCCTGGGCCACAGGCAGCAGGAACCAGTGTCACCTCTCAGGGTCGCTCCAGCTGCCAGTCCCCCAGTTCGGGACAGGCCTCCCCCTGCATTTCCGTCGCCAGGGCCATCTGGACATGAAGGCCCGTCTCTTCATCTTCTCACGTGATGCTTCTCTGACCCATATTCGTATCCCTTGGTCAAAGGATTTTCATTCTCCAGTCTCACTATATAAAAAATAAATAAATAAAGTTCCAGACGTTTCACATCTGCCAAAGTCATTACAGGAAAAGTAGTTCTGCTTAAAAACAAACAACAACAACAACAAAAACCAACAACCCTGGTTTTTCTGTAGGTCCTAATTGCTTCTCCTATAGCAGGTCAGCTTCATTACTGATCTGGGTCCTTGCACCTGAGGAAGTAAACCCTTTTACAAAAATCTATGGAGAGGTTTTGACCTCCAAACTGATTTCTGAGACTTGAGGTAGCAGCAGTGTTAGTCCGGTAAACCCGTTAACTTCACATGCTTAGCAGACACACATTCTCACCAGGTCTGCTGTAGATCCTTCTCACTCCATCACATGCCACGCACCTTCCAAATGTCCTCTGTTAACTAGCCTTTGTTATTAAATATTGTTTTAAAGCTTATTACTTAAAATGGATGATGCTCTGGGTATGGAAAAGAGAATCCTGTGTCCCACGACTTTAAATCTTAAAATAATCTTTTTTTTTTTTGCAAAAGAAGTCCATTTTCTGAGTTATTGTCCTTTGTGAGTTTATGTCAAACTATTTTTAGAAACAAAATCCAGTATCCTGGTCCTCAGGAACCTTCTGACTCCCTCCTCACTAACCCCCAGCCCCACCCCTGCCGGGACACATGTTTGTGAATGAAACAAGTAACAGGAATTCTTCTATAAAACTGGTTTTGGGTTTTTACCAGGAAGGTAGGACATCTAATATTTATTATCGTAAAATAATTTAATTTCAACATTGTCAGATGCGTATCCTGTGCCCCATAACAGGATGAGCAAACTGAGGCAAGAAGAAATGGCGTGCTTTGCTTCCAATACAGAGTAAACAGAGGAGTCAGAACTGAAAATGCACATGCTCCTCCCCCAGGCATTTCCGCTGTCTTTCTGGGTCACAATTGTATTGTGCAGTCACACAGTGAGAGTCACAGGAGACAGCTGGCCTTCGCATGATGACACGAAGATGACAGTCACAGATCAGAAGCTCTTTCTATTTTCATTACGTAAGGGGGTAATTAACAAGTGGAAATGGAAATATGAGTTCCATGCCTTCAGGCTTCTATATCCAATATGACGTTTTCTGTACTTGAGAGAAAATGAATTATTTGATACAAGAACCTGAGATGACTTGAGAAGCACATGAAACGACCTGAAGGAAACAAGGGACTCGTTGGAACCCCTGGCATTTCTCAAGCTTTAGAATCCGCCCCCTGCGGAGCCTTTCCAGATCGTGCCTCCTGTGCCCACGGCAGAGGTGAGTCTGCGTTTTTGAAAGGCCCCGAAGGGTGATGCTGGTGCAGGTGGTCCATGGCTTTCACCGTGAGGAACACCAGCCTGGACCCCGCATCGGGGAGGTAAAACGGAACAGAAGTGATGACAAAAACGTGGCAGCAGAGGCGGTCCCAACTCTCAGACACAGGGTGCAGGCCCCACCCCAAATCCCACTGGGGCTGCAGGGAGCGAAGCCCGAATGACTGCTGTCTCCCTTGGGGTAACAAATGAGCTACGAATGACGAATGGGCCTCTTTGTCTGGTTTTGAATCTCTGTTCCTAACTGGAATGAGGAAACCCTCATGGAACTAATACCATAAACGTTCAGTTATGGCCCTGGATGAGTTTCTGCCCGGTAAAACTCTTTTTTACTCTAAAACAGGGAAAAACAATCTGAGTTATGTTTGTCCTTTGTCTGTTACCAGCCCAAACCATGCCAAGTGCTGAACACCCTTAGATGGGAGAACTCCTGTCCAAGCGTGTGACGTTCCTTCTCTTACTTAATCTCCTCAACCGCCCATCAGGGGCGTGACTCCTAGCGTTCCCCAGGGTGGACAGAGAGACTAGAGAGCAGAGGGGTGAAGCAAACCACCCAACACTGCAATCAAGTTGAATGGATACCACGTCTAGGGGTTTAACCCACAAAAAGGCATCAGAGCTATTTCTGGGCACCACTTTTGTCCCTGGTCACTGGGGGTCTCCCTCTCAACACTGAACAAAGATAAGTTATGCTGACACCCCAAAAGAGGCCTGTTCCGGTT
Organism: Micronycteris hirsuta; assembly: GCA_004026765.1. Lineage (NCBI taxonomy): Eukaryota > Metazoa > Chordata > Mammalia > Chiroptera > Phyllostomidae > Micronycteris > Micronycteris hirsuta. Next base: position 215,511 of record PVJI01000384.1, read on the forward strand.
GCTGATGTGCAGCTGCCCATGGGAATGTCCTGGCGCTCGCTCTTCTCTCTGGAGTCCAGAGCACTGGAAGGAAACAAGGTGGCCAGGGCCTCACCGACCCAGGAACTGAGTTTGCAGAAGAATGTCTTTGCCTGGTCTGGAGCTCCAGGCTGTGCCGTTTGAGCCACTCTGAGCTCGAGCACCTACTTTCTGGCATCCGGTGTGGTCAGTTTTCCCACAGTCCTAGGACCCAGCCTCCCAATGGGTCACTCTTACTTTTGCTCCTGCTCTGTAGACTTTTGGTCATGGGGTAGTCAGAGAGACCTTTAAAATAAATGGGATCCTATTATTTCCTTGCTGGATGTCTTCTCACAGCTTCCGTCACCATGGAACTAACTCCCAATCCAAATCCTTCCCATGACCTGCAAGACCTGCTGCGGATTAGCCCCTGGTCATCACATAGACATGCATTCCGCCTCCTCTCTCCTGACGTGCTGGATGCCATCCCTCATGTGGCGGACATGCTGAGCACCTTCCTCCCCAGGACAGGGACACCTGCTGTTCCCTCTTTGAAGGCTTTGTCCTCACATTCTCGTGGGACTTGTTTCTTCACTTCATTTGGGTGTCTGCTCAATAGCACTGCGTCAGAGGCATTTCCTGAGCATCTGTCAGCAATTCTGGATCTCCCACTCTTTTCTTTTTCTGCCTGCAACTTACCTAAGGTCATAAGATCATATTATATTATCTTTAATAATTTATTATCTGTCTCCCCAACTGGAATTAGAATTCTCCATAAAGGCAGAATTCTAATTTGTAGAATATTTAAGAGCTTCAAATGCACAGTCAAGTTTGAGAACCATTTCTCTGGGGGGAAGCAGGGAATTCAATCTTGCTCTGAGCAGCTACTCTCACCAAAACTTATTGACAGGAAAGAGAAGCCGGAGGTCCCAGGCAGCAGGTGGTCTTTATAGTTAAGCTGTTAACATTGAGATTCTGGTGATCAGTTCACTTAGAACTGAACGAAATCAACAAAGAGATACAGGGAGTAAAGCCCAGGCCACCAAAACGGGGGAGGAGAAGAAGCACAATGCTCAAGTGCTAGACGAGGGGATGGATGTGAAGGGACCAGGGGACACAGGGGTACATAAGAGCAGATGAAGGGACTCTGGAAATGCAGCTAGTTTCTGTCCCCACACACAGGTAAAGCAAATCTTGAAAGTCACCGGCTCTCTCAGGACTTGCGCCATCAGTCATGGTCAGTCCTTCCTATGGGCTCAGAGTCTGGAGTCCCAACCCCGTAAATTCCATTTCAGTGACTCTGAGATGGGACCCAGACTCTGCAGCTTTGTGAGTGCCTGTGCTGAGTCAGGCGTGTCGTGTCCAGGGCACACACAGAGAAGTCCCACCCCTCTGTGATGTCTGATAGGTGGGCTGAGCAGCCAGGAAAGGCACCCATGGCTATGTGTAAATGAGTAAGAGCTAAAAATTAGGTCTGGTTATGTGGCTCTGAGGGCGACACCAGTCCACAACCGGGAAGGTGCCCAGAGACCCAACCTGTGTCTCAGCCATGGTTAAGCTCTGTAAGCTGGTGCCATGGCCAATCTGAAGCTCTGATTCTGTGCTGGGCATGAAGCAAGTAGGCTCAGATCTTACCCAACAAGTAGAAGAATGGAAAGTCATCCCTGCTGAGAAAGCTTCACCTTGATGAGTGTCCTTGATCCTTCCTAATGGGTCTCCTCCCCCAACTCTAACTGTCCCCAGACCCAGTGTCTACAAACCAGCCCTTGAAATTCTCTAATACAAATAACATCTTGGCAAGTGTGAGGCCACCTGCAGTGAGGGAAACACATGTATACCTGGTCCTGGCAGCTCTGCCCTCAGAGATAGGTGACAGATGACAGAGCCTCAACCAAAAGCTCTCCTCAAGTGAGGAGCAAACCTGTAAGAACATGGCCTGTGCCCAGGTGAGACATCCCACCTGGAGGCAGGACATGTACTGATGAATTAGAAAATGCACCCCTGCCAGGGCTGTGCAGAGCCCACCTAGCTACCTCACACGTTCATTCTAGGGTAAGAGCAGGGCCCAGACAGAGTCTACGTGGTCACCCATGGCCCCCGTGATCTCTACCTGCACCAGAAAAGCCCTCCAGGCCCTCCTTCCAAAGGGTCCCTCCCTCCTCTGTAAAGAATGAGAAAGAAGTCACTGCAGGCCTGCAGGTTCATCCCACTCACCCCTCTCAAGCCCACAGCCTGCTGGCAGCCCCTGGCTCATCTGGCCAATGCTGTGGAGGCTGTCTGCACAGCCTACAGTGTGGAAACACCTGGGCACATGGGGACAGGAAGGAGGGGGCACCTCTGTTCCCCCTTTGGCTCTACTCAGAACACTCAACATGACCCCAGCTCAGGATTTGGATTCTCTGGGAAAACAGGCTAATTTGTTTTACTTAAAAAATAATTTTTCTGCACAGGGTTAAGTTAGCCTTGCTCTGTGTTCATAGGTGGAGGGGGGTGATCTCTTCTCTGTGGTGCTCACACCCAGCCCCTGTGTCCCTGCATAAGCTCTGCTGGGAGGGAGAGCTCCCACCTTTCTATAAGGCTCCAGTCTTCTCCAGGACACAAGAGATAAAGCCCTGGTGTCCCTTAGACCCTCTGCTTTCCTATTATTTCCTTGTTATCTGGGGATCGCCACATCTTTGGATTGTCATTACTGACTTCAGTGCAGAATTGCACCTGATTTCCATCTAAAACTTCTCAAACAGCTTTATCTGTACAGAGGGATTGTATAAAAATGACATGAAAGATTTCAAGATCACTTGCTGATCAAGGAGATAATTTGCCAAAAGTGGACTTCTGAACAACATTTCTACCTGTTCATGGCTTAAGAAAACCCTCAGCTTTCTTTGTGAGCAAAAGCTACCGACACTAATCAAAAGCCAATTAATTTTCAGGATGTGATCACACCTGAATTATCAGGCCAGTTATGTCTTCCTGCAAATGGTGCTTCTGCTCAGCCTGGGGTCATGTCCCAGGTACAGTGGCCTCCAAGGAGGTAGACCAGAAGGCTCTGCAGTATCCTGCCAGACACAGAGGGAACCAGGGCCCAACTTCCTCTAATTCTTGAGGGAACACATGCATCATATTCAAATGTCTCACTCATAGCCACGTAGGTAAAAGCACATCTCAATGTTAAAAGTCTATCTCAACCAACAACTGACTCTCCGACAACCCCTGTGTCACCTACATGGACACCAGGAAAGCCTCTGTCTGGGGCCTGGCATACAGCGAGTGCTTAAATAATAGGCTCCTCTCCTCTCTTTCCTTAGAATCTGCATCAATTCTATTTGACATATCTATTCCGTTGCATTACTACTGGAGAGAATGCAGCTTCTTGCCTTGTGGTTTCCATAAGTGAATTTTGAAGAAAGCAAGAATACATACAAATTCACTATTATTATCACTAATATAATCATCATCATCACCTTTATGTTCACATTATATATATAATATATAATATAATAATGTAGCCTAAAAAATTTCTTAATGGAAATGGAACTTTTTCCTCCAAAGCTTTCTTTGGCTTTTATAAAGCCTTGGATAGAGTTTTTCATCAATACCAAAAACAAAATATCAGCTTTCTGCAGGCCTTGATACTTTAGGAGTCTCTGACAAATTCACCACATTCCCAGGGATTGTTCTCTTGTCCAACATAATTCAGAAATGCCAATTAGTTCCTCTGAAATCCAGCTTTCTGATAGAAACGTGTGGATAACAATGTCCTCGGTGATGCCTCTGGATATGCCTGCATCACACAAGGTGATTAAATAAGGCCTCCGGAGAATCCGCACTACCTCGAGCTTTCGGTCACCCAAGGGGACGCTCTCCTGGGAGCCCATTAACAGGCCTGCAGCGGTCAAGTCTGGAGCTCTGCTGCCTGACAGCAAACTGCAGTTACTCACCGGCCTGCCAGCGCTTGCCCTAGAATCTGGACTCTGTCCTACACGGAGTGGCATTTGTGCTGCAGCCTCATCCCTCTGCTCCCCTGGGACTTCCAATAGGGGCTGCTTGCCTTCAACATTTCCCAGGACCAATTTAAAGGGTGACATCATGAACTTTTCCGTCATCTCTCCAAGTCACAACTTTAAAGCCACTTATTTCATTTTGCATTTGACATGAAAAGAAAAGCAAGCGCTATTTAAAATACCTGTTGGACAGGTAATAAAATCTGTGACTCATAAAATCCAAGTGTGGCTTCCCAAGGCTGTCCAAGTCTGAACAGTGTCATGCAGGACACCACATGGCAGAAAGGTGACATTAAGTGCATCTTATAGTTTTGGATAACTGGTAACCTCTAAAATAGTGGTACCTTTGATTGTGTGAAAACACCTTGCATCTTCTGTGTTACCCACAGAACATGTTCAGTATTTAGAAGGGTATTTAGAAAGTAAATACTTTTAGAAAGTATTTAGAAAGGGCTCAGCACAGGCAGGGGCTGAGATTCCTTCCCTCGGGGCCACTCCGGCTTTGAAAACCCAGTGCTGCTTCCCTGGCCTTGTGCTCAATCTCTTCTGACAAAGTTCGTGACTCGCAGGGAGTCATTAGACCCAGCCTCACACCACAGCGACTAATCCTCCTTGTTTTTGCTCCTATTTTACTGCAGACAGGAGTAAACATGCCACAATTTCAAAGACTAGACATATATAAACTCTTTCAAAGCTCGAAAGTCTAACCTTTAAAGACAGCCTTATGATTTCTTTCACCTCGTTAGAGTGGATCTTTGACGGAACCGGATTATTTCTTAGTCTGGAATCATTTTCCCTGGCTTCCTTTAAAAGATTAAGTTCACCTTGTCCTAGTTTAAATGTGCGTTCTTTCAGATGCCCAAGAAATCTATTCTCACTCTCACTGTAAACTAATCTTGTATTCTGGTTCCTCCTTGTTCATATCATTTTAGAAATCCCTTCTCATGTGGCTTCTAGCAGGAGACCAGTGAAAATTTTCTGAATGAGCAAGGACCTCAGAGGTCCATCGAAGAGATGGCATAAATGACAGAGGAGATGGACTGCTCATACTTTCGAAGAAGCCAAACTTCTCATTTTTATACAAGACACAAAAGAGACTAACCCAATGATGATTCTAAATGGTACAAGATGTTGGAGAAGGGAAAAGTTAAAGCTAGCTGAAGGACGCTGGAAAGGTTTTATAAAAAGGAATAAATTTAAATAAAGCAGAATTTTATCATAATTTGGTGGGTGAAGAGGAGAAAGGAATTCAAAGAGAAAGCAATTCAAGGACTAGAAAAAAGCCAAAAACAATTTAAAACTCAGTTCAAGAACTTGGTGGGTTTCTAACTTGGGAATAAGCCCCTTTATCCTTATATTCCTGATCTCTTAAATTAAAAAAAAAATGCTTAGATTTGGGGAGTTGTGAGTAATTAATAAGATAATTTATATAAGATTTAACATAACGCCTGGTAATAGTAATAAACTGTAACAGTCACTGCTATCGGTGGGGCTGCTTTTGTTAACGGCGACAGTGTTGTTAAGAGAAGGAACAAAAGCGGCCTGATGGGTTGAATATTTCAAATGAAACACAGAGGGAAATAAAACCAGTGAAGAAACATGAATGTGAAAGTACTTGAACGTGATTGTGAATGCAGAAAATTGATTTTGTGAGCAAGGACTTATTATACATTCCAGAAAAAGTAATGCTGTTTTTCATTTGTTCTTTAAAAAAAGTGATCTTTATGCCACAGAATAAAGTGAAGGATCTTACATTATCTGAATACCTGCTAAGTGACTGATACTTTGACATCATTATCATATTTATTTTTTGTGACAGTAGCAAGAATGGAAGCTAGAATTATAATCCATGCATGCATGATCTCCAAACCAATTTCCTTCTCACAGTCAATGCTGCCTCCCTAACTGAAGGTCACTATCAGGCTAGAACTTGTGCCAGGTTCCAATAAATTGGAACAGAGACCAGCAAACCACAGTCTAAAGCCCTGTTTCTGTAAACAAAATTTGATTGGACACAGCCACACCCACTTGCTCGGTATCATCATGGCCGGTCCAGCATCACCACACCAGTGCTGAATAGTTGCAACGGTCACAGACCTGCAAAGCCTGGGGTGTTTGCTAGCTGACCCTTTTCAACAAAAACCTTTGCCTGCTCCTGCGCTACAGTATGGTCATCCCTCCTACACCATCTCTTCTGTCTGCTCTTTCTCTTTTACAATCCCAGCAATTTTCTAGCTTGGTTCATATTAGTTCACTGTAAAGTCCTTCGGGGCCACAAGATACCATCACAGAGCTCAGCCTTCCTTATGTAACAGTCTGAGATTATCCTCATAGCGTGCCAGCACCACCTGCTCAGCCTCTGCCACGCTGCCTTCTCTCCAGGACATTCCCACCTTCAGTCTTAGTTCGAAAGCCCTAACCTGCCTGGGATGTCCTCATCCCACTTCCACCTGAGGGGAAAAGGCTGCTTATATCCATAAACACCCAAGCGAAGTGTGTCTTCTCTAAAATTAAGTATTTAAAACCAATCTAATTGTTCCTGGCACAGAGCCGACAATTTTTATCGATGATCTCCCATGAGGCATTCTTCCGAAGTCACCAAGCACATCTCACTGTCTGAAGCAATGTTACAGCAACGCTTCTGGTGGGTTACTAATACACGAATTTGTGTCCGTGGGTCTATATTGTGTTACTAATCATTGTTCCTACTTTAATTAATACTTTGTGATTTACAAACTTTCAAATAAGATATAATCTCACTTAATGTCTCCAAACCCCAGTGAGAACACATTCTTACCCTATCGTGTAGATGAATAAGCCAACGCTCAGCTCCACAGTGGGTGAGCGAGCCTGGACCCAACTCCCTTCCGGGCATGTGTTATGTTCAGATATTCTCGGGTGATCTAACAAATGAAATGGTAACACACACATATCATAACTTAGTGTGTTTTAGACTGTACGTTGGGGTACATTTTTTTAAGGGGGCAAAAGAAAGACCCTGAAGAGTGGGCAGGTATGGGTAGGCACTAGGAGCCAATCAGTAGGAAGATAATAGAACTAAGGTGCTGAAGGTAGCAACCACTGTCTCCACACAAGCGGAGGCTTCTGAAATAAACCCAGTGGATGGAAAAGCAGTTGTGAACCCATTCTGTATGGAGTCTTTTCCTCTATTTTGACAGCTAGACAACTGAGTTCTAGATAGATAGATAGATAAAGGTGGGACGATGATGAATTACATAACTTCAGACTTCCATTTAGGGCTAAGAGGCTTCCTTCTTTCCACTAATATCTTTGTTTCTGTCTGTTGCCATTAAGAAAAGAGAAAGATAATTCATTCAAAAGCAGCTGCCATCCAATGAACACTTGACTCCAAGTAATACATCATATCAGAGGTTTTATCGACAACCTGTAGGACGTTATCTTTCCAATGACACTTGGCATGACCTTTAGCTCCAAATGGTTTAAAAGAGGTTCAAGCACAGTGATGCTGAAGCTGCCACAGCCCCAGTGCAGGACACATCCCAACCGACACAAGGAAGTGCCCCGCACAACACGGAAAGAGCATGCCCTGCTTGAAGTATAATCGCTGGGATTGGTTGTCACCTACCACCTCATGTACGCACGCACCATCATTAACAAGCATATTCAAACTCCAGTTGAACTGGATTTCCTTTCTCAAGGGTTTAGTATTGCTCCCTTTTTTCCCAGAGAAAAATCAAATATTCTGTAATGCATTTTGTGTAAATACTGTTCTAACACCACAGAAAATTCTGTTAAATGTCAGAGGAATTTAAAGACTTGTTGTTGAAAATCACAGGCTCAGGATATTACAAGTATTTAGGTCTTCGGAAACTTTAATAACAAATTAGTGTGAAAATCTTTTAGAAGCCTTTATTTGGCTGTAGAACACGTTATGATCACTAGTTTATTAAAAGAAACTGGTAATTGTGCCTGTGAAATATGGGAAAGATTCGGGGTGCTTTTACTTTGGTGCCCTATAAGAATTTCCATACATTCTCAAATACTTCAAGAATATAAGCCTTTATTTTCATTCATCACTGTATTAAATAATACTGTCTGCAGGGCTGTTACAATAATTCGCTATCTCACTTTATTCTGTAAGTACTTAAGGGAGTGAAAGAAAAACAGAGGCAGAATTTTAATCTAGATGGGGGCACTTCAAAAGACATCAGAAGGAGTTCAACTCAGGTTAAATGCGCACACACACACATGAACACAGAGGGACAGACACCACACAATTATCTAACGGTCAAGAACAGAAATCTGGGGAGGCATTTTTCCTTCTGGTTGAACACTGGATCGTGTTTGGAAAACCTTCCTATCTCTAACAGGTACTTGTTCTCCTTTCAACAATATTCTAGACCTCACCAATGACTGCTTTTTCTAGTCTTACACTATTTACCATCCTAGATGGAAGAAGCCTGATGGTGAGAGAGTAAAATATTTAGTGGAGGCTAGGAAACTAATCCCAAAATTAAAGAAACTAAAAAGCTAGGAAAAAATATGAGGAAAAGACATTTGAACTATACAGAGAAGATGCCACCAAAACTTGCAAAGATGGTATCAGAAGACAAGTCTGATGTCTGTACTGATTCACTAATTCAGTTAATTTAAACATATACAACCTGGGAGTGTTTTCCATTTGCCAGGCCCTCAACTAGACATTAAGGATAGAGAAATGAACACAACTATTCCTGCTCTTACAGATTTATGACACATCAATCAATTAAACTACAAACCACACACACTTAAAATAATTGTAATGTAAACCTTAATCAACAATCTTAACTATTCCATAGATCAGATATTCATTATATTTTATGTATGTAAATTCAACAATAGAATTAATCCAAGAAAGCAGACACTCCTCCAGGGAGGACATACAGAGGGCACAGGGTCATATGAAAGGATGCTCAGCATCACTAGCAACCAGAGAGATGAAAATCAAAATCACAATGAGATATCACCTCACACTGGTCAGAATGGCCATCATCAACAAGTCAACAAACCACAAGTGTTGGTGAGGTTGTGGAGAAAAGGGATCCCTAGTGCACTGTTGGTGGGAATGCAGACTGGTGAAGTCACTGTGGAAAGTAGTATGGAATTTCCTCAAAAAACTAGAAATGGGACTGCCTTTTGATCTAGTAATTCCACTTCTGGGATTATACCCTAAGAATCCTGAAACACCAATTCAAAAGAGCCTATGTACCCCAATGTTCATAGCAGCACAATTTATAATAGCTAAGTGCTAGAAGCAACCTAGTTGCCCATAAGTAAATGAGTGGATCAAAAAACTATGGTACATTTACACAATGGAATTCTAAGCAGCAGAAAGAAAGAAGGAGCTCCTACCTTTTGTGACAGCATGGATGGAACTGGAGAGTATTATGCCAAGTGAAATAAAATAAACCAGGCGGTAAAAGACAAATACCATATGATCTCACCTATAAGTGGAACCTAATGAACAAAACAAACAAATGAGCAAAAGAAAAGCAGAGACATAGAAACAAGGAACAGACTGACAAGCACCAGAGGGGAGGGGGGTTAGGGATAAGGGAGGGAAGAAAGGGAAGGGCCTAGTTAGAAAACAAGTATAACTGACCCATGGACATGGACAAAAGAGTGGGGATTGACTGTGAGGGGTGGTAGGGGTCAGGGCAGGGGACAGCAAAAGGGGAAAATTGGGACAACTGTAATAGAACAACAATAAAAAATATAAAGAGACAAATAAAATCTCCCCCTAAAAGGTGGTAAATGTTAAATCCAATTCTGAAGAAGGAAAGGGACAAGATTTGGCAGGCGAAATCCAGGTAGGCAAATCAGGAGAGCTCTACAACTTGAGATATTAGGAAAGGGAGAGAATTTGAGTTATATGTTTAAAAATTATTTCTTAAGTTAAATACATAGAAAGGGTTTTAAAAGGAGATTGTAAAAGTAGTAAAAACTCAGTTCATAAAAGGACTTCTTGCTTAATGAATCTCAACCTCTGTCCTATTTCCTGAACACTTACTGATATATTTGACAGTAAGGTACAGAGAAAAAACACGAGTTTTAAAGTTAATTTGGGAAATATGATCTTGAAGAAGTAACTATGCCTCTTCCTCCCTGACCTGAAAAGTGGGCACACAATGTGAATTCATGAGATAGCATCGTGAATTAGGTGAAATAAACGATGTACATAAAAATGCTTGATACCTACAATACACTAAACCAATGTTAGTTCATTTCCTACCCTAAATAGTAGTTTCCTGAACACTTAGATACAGAAAATTCTTACAGTCTGCTTTCATCAATATCATAAGACATTAGAATATAACAATATTTGGAGACATAACTTTTATGTTTAAGATTCACACTACTCTAATAAAAGAAAATTCTCCAAGTTATGATTTTATAAATTTGCTTTGCAATGGTCCCCAGAGACAACAAATAAGGCAAATCTCACGTGAGTTAACCACATCTGATGTGAGTGTTCCCCTCTGACCAAGGGGCCCCTGAGAGTCTACAGTACCTAAGCTCATACTGCACATTGCTGGTAGAGCTGAGCTCCCCGGACACTTTTTTTTTTTCAAATTCTGCTTCTTTTGGGTCCAGTGCCTACTCCTCCCTATTGTCCCTTATGGTTCTGCATAATGTATTGTCCAGAATAGTCACTTGATAAAGACTTACAATGAGCTTCCTGCCAAGAAGGAGGCATAGGTAGATACACCTTGCCTCCTTGCACAACCAAAAGAAGGACAACAAATTTAAAAACAGAAAATAATCAGAACTGCCAGAAAATCAAACTGTATGGAAGTCTAACAACCAAGGAGTTAAAGAAGAAACGTTCATCCAGACTTGCAGGAGGGGTGGGAACAGGCAGCTGGGGTGGAGAGGATTTGCAGCAAGGCAGTGGCTGGAGGACTGGGGTGGGCAAGGTGGTAGCTGGAGGACCAGGTGAGTGGGCAGCTGGTGGAGCAGGCAATCCCACATTTGTGTGTGGATAAACCAGGAGGAACAACTGGGGAGTGAGACAGACCCACAACCCAGGGTTCCAGTGCAGGGAAATAAAGCCTCAAAATCTCTGACTGAAAAAACCTGTGGGAGTTGCAGCAGTAGAAGAAACTCCCAGCCTCACAGGTGAGTTCATTGGAGAGACCCACAGGGTAGAATGTCCACAAACCCACCCACCTGGGAATCAGCACCAGAAGGGCCCAATTTGCTTGTGGGTAGTGGAGAAAGTGAGTGGAAGCCAGCCCAGAGCTGAGCAAGCCACACTGTTCCCTCTTGGACCCTTCCCCCACGTACAGTGCCCCAACACAGCTACTTGGGTTGTCTCACCCCTGAGAACACCTAAGGCTCTGCCCCTTACTACGTAACTGGTACCCTGAGACAAAAATATATGGCCCAAATGAAAGAACAGATCAAAGCTCTAGAAAAAATACAGCTAAGCAATGAAGAGATAGCCAACCTATGAGATGCACAGTTCAAAACACTGGTAATCAGGATGCTCAAAGAATGGTTGAGTATGGTTGCAAAATAGAGGAAAAAGTGAAGGCTATGCAAAGTGAAATAAAGGAAAATGCACAGGGAACCAACAGTGAAGGGAAGGAAACTGGGACTCAAATCAATAGTTTGGGGCAGAAGGAAGAAATAAACATTCAACCAGAACAGAATGAAGAAACAAGAATTCAAAAAATTGAGGAGAGGCTTAGGAACCTATGGGACAACTTTAAATGTTCCAACATCTGAATCATAGGGGTACCAGAAAGAGAAGATGAAGAGCGAGAAATCGAAAACATATTTGGACAAATAATGAAGGAGAACTTCCCCAATCTGGCAAAGGAAATAGACTTTCAGAAAGTCCAGGAAGCTCAGAGAGTCCCAAAGAAGTTGGACCCAAGGAAGCACACACCGAAACACATCATAAGTACATTAGCCAAGATTAAAGAGAAGGAGAGTATCTTAAAAGCAGCAAGAAAAGAGGAGACAGTTACCTACAAAGGAGTTCCCATAAAACTCTGAGCTGATTTCTCATAAGAAACCTTGCAGGCAAGAAGGGGTTGGAAAGAAGTATTCCAAGTTATGAAAAGCAAGGACCTACATCTAAGATGACTCTATCCAGCAAAGCTATCATTTAGAATGGAAGGGCAGATAAAGTGCTTCCCAGATAAGGTCAAGTCAAAGGAATTCATTATTACCAAACCCTTATTATATGAAATGTTAAAGGGATTTATCTAAGGAAAAGAAGATAGAAAACTATGAGTAGTAACATGACAACATACTTACAACTATCAACAACCAAACCTAAAAAAAACAATAACAAAAACAAAAATGAACTAAGCAAACAACTAGAACAGGAACAGATTCACAGAAATAGAGCTCACATGGAAGGTTATCAGCGGGGAGAGGGGGGAGAATAAGGGAAAAAGTACAGAGAATGAGAAGCATAAATGGTAGGTACAAAATAGACAGGGAGGTTAAGAATAGTATAGGAAATGGAGAAGCCAAAGAACTTATATATATGACCCATGGACATGAACTGAGGTGAGGAAATGATGGTGGCAGAGGGAAATAAAGGAGAGAAAAAAAACGGGACAACTGTAATAGCATTATCAATAAAATATATTTAAAAAAGATTTATAATGAATATTTCCACCACTTAAGCATAAGGGGAAGGCAGCCCTTTGCATATCCGTGCTATTGTCTCCTCATGCACTGGCCACTCTAGTCTCCAAGTGAGATGGATAGGAATTCTTCCCTCCCCCTCTGCCCCTCACTCCACTTCTATCTCTACTGTGTCCCTGGAAGGGAGGGAGGGGAGAGACGTTTCTAAGCCAAGGTGACCCAGGAGCAAGCTGGACCCTATCCTGCACCCGAGTGAAAACGTGCAGTGTGATCCTGGCCTCTACTCCCCCCACAAAGGACAGTGCTTCTTTAGTCCACGTGCAGGGTTTTAATGAAACACTTGCTGTCAAAATTCATGCTCTTTGGATTTTGATGGGGGTGTCCCATCACAAGGAGACAAAGCTGTCCTTCTCAGGAAACTACCCATTCCCACCAAGTCATGAATTTGAAACTGGAATTTCAGGAGCAGGATCTATCTGCGAGAGAGCACTCTGGGTGGCAGTTACCAGATCATGAAGTAGCTCCAACCTGCTCCGACTTAGCCAGCCCTCATGAATATTGCACACAGGGCTTTTCAGGCAATGAGAAAACAACCCCCAGAACATGGAGCTAAAACTAAAACACAAGCCTATTGCATTAAGGCCTGTTCAATCCAATTCCACAAACGCGTACTGAGCAAGACCTCGTTGAGCCCCTATCATGATTTTTTAATTCGGTGTATTCATTACTAATATGTTCCCTAATTTAATACTTCTTTTTGCCTTGTAATTTAAGCGTTCACATTACTAAACCCTGCTTAATTTGCCCTCCTCTCCCACTTGCAATTAAAATGTTGCTGAGAATTGAGTGTTTTCACACTATGAAGTGGAACCGACCCAGAGAAGAAAGGTCTGTCTGATCACAAGGAAATTACGTCTGATATTTACTTCATCAACTCTGCAGGCAACCGCATACTTTGCTAAAAGCTGGTATGTCTTGTAAACAGCTCCTTTTCTAAAAGCCCAATTTCCCCAATTCTTGGACCCTTTTGCCAGCCTATTTTTCTTACAAACTGACTCAGCAGAAGATGTAATAAGATTCACTCCTTTTTTAAAATAAATATTTTATAGTTGCTCTATTACAGTTGTCCCAATTTGGGGGAATTACTCCTCTATATTCACCCATCACCCATTCACTCATTCATTCAATCAGTATTGATTATTGATTAGAGGGAAACCTGTGAGCTAGGAGCTGGGGTCAGAGGGGACCAATCAAGACAGACTCTGACGACTTTGGAGCTGACGGTCAGTCAGTGGTCCTCTTTTGTGAATCAGGAGATTCTGCAGGGCTCCCTGCAGCTCTGGTGGCCTGACTTGGGGACAGCAGAGCAGCCATGAAGCGTGGGCATCCCAGCAAGCCAGAGTGTGTGTGTTCAGACAGGAGTCCCCACGTCCTGGGAGTGCTGGGGGGTTCTTTTGCCTTTTGGTCCTTAGTTCCCTCACAGGGTTGGCGTGAGAAGAAATATATTCATCGCAGCGAAGCACCTGGCACTGACCACGTAGGTGCTCAATAAGTGTTACTACTATTCATTTGTCCTGTTTTGGGGGTTTTTTGTGTGTGTATTTTTTCTTTTCAGCTGAGGATTTGCTGCTTCTTTAGACCTAGTACGGGGATGACAAGCTGCCAGCCCCATCCAGCCGCCACAGCCCACAGCCCACAGCCCACAGCAAGCGCTCCTGCGCAGTGGCGCTGATTGGAAATGGATTCTCATTCTCCACAGAACAAAGCATAATCTGCGCGCCCTGCGTTCCCATTCCCCTGGGTAAACCCTGTCTACTCCCTGGCAACATGCTCCTCAAACACGCCTCAGTCCCTGCAGCTCACCCCAACCAGAGGAACGCAGGCATCGCGTCCCTGGGGAGAAGGGAGCCTTACTCAGAGACAGGACTCACCAGAACACGTTTGCACAGTTCCCCTAAATCTATTGCATTCGTTCTCACAGATCAATTCCAATTTTTAAAAAGCCTCCAAAGAATTATAGGAGAGGCTGCTTGGTATCCCCGTGGCCCAATATGAACCGTCTGGGGGCGGAAGGGACCCGCTGGGCGGGACAGAAGACATTCCAGCTCTCCCCACTGTTGGGCTCCAACACTGGCTTCTTTATTCTAATATTAGAATGTCCCAGGCCCTTCTGGACATTAAGTGCTCTGCACTGCATCTCGCTCTTGTACATTCTGGGTGTGTTATCTTCATTTACAGAGATGATTTAAGTATCTTAACATGCAGTAGTTTTGTCAGCCTCAGCCTAATGACTAGTGCTGTGGGGAAACATTTCAACGATATTTCTATGGTTCATTAGGAGCCAAATATCCCAAACTCTCCACCTTGACCCCAAAATGCCTGAGAAGGAGCCTTTCAGCTCTCTTCCCCGCGGAAACATGCGTGTCGCCTGCGAATACACAATAACGAAGGACAGAGTGGAAGAATGCACAGAGCCCGCATGTTCCAGCTGGGAGACACGTGCGGCCTCGGTCGTGCTGCACTGTGGTTCTCACTGTCCTGCAGGGCCGGAGAGAGCCCTTGGCTGATCCCCAAGCACCCCTGAACAGCGGTGCGCAGGTGTTCTGAGCTGGGGACCCCGGAGTGGGTGGGGCGCTGGTGTCTGGTTGTTGCTAATCCTTAATCTCAGGATGCATGGGCGAATGCAGAGGAGCTGAACTGGACAGTCAAGCCCAGAAAGACCCCGCGAACCTCCCTTTTTCTTCCTCGTTTTCCTTCACCATGCCTCTCCCCTTTTCTCAGCAAGCCCCTCCCCTTTTCCCACCAAGGCCCTCCCCCTTTCCCACCACGCCCCTCTCCTTCTTCCCCACATCCCTGGCTGTGAATCAGTTTCGTTCTCCAAAATTCTAACCTCCTTCTCCTTCTTTTCCTCTTCCTTTCTCTGAGAAATCTCTTCTACTTCTCTATTCCCACATATTCAACTTCCATTATAATGTCACGACATGCGCCCTGCAGCCAGATTGCTCTCCCACTTTTTAGCTGTCCCACGGCAGGCAAGTCGTTTAAAATCCCTGTCTCAGTTTCTCATCTTTAAAATGGGGGAAATTACAGCATCTCTCTGTGGGGTCACTGGAGGGTTACATGAGTTAAGATAGGCACTGTGCAGAGAAAAATGCCTGTATAGATATTAGCCATTTTTGTAGGTATTGTGGCTGTTATTCTGAATGCGGGTGACTCTGGAATTCTCATCTATACCAGGAAGCCCCAGGTGCTCTTTGAGGATGCTGCTAACTTAACTGAGGTTTTTGAGTAATTGTTTTGCATAGAGGGCGAGAGGGAGGGGGATGGAGAGAGAGAGACCAAGAGATGGAGAAAGGAGAGGGAAAATGACCAAATAAAAACCCAGCGAAAGGACATGTGTAATGAGCTGGGATGAAGAAAACAGTCTCCTACCCACCATGCGTGGTTCTGGGGAGACGCTAGGTTTTCCCCCTATCGCCTCTGGGGAGAAAGCATGAGGAAAGCGAAGGAAACAGCAGATAAACAAACTGCCAAAAAATATCTGGTGTTTTGGGGGAAATGTTGGCTTCACTGCTCCTTACCCTGGAAAAGGTCAAAGTCATCTGGGGTGGAGGGCTCTAAAAGAACGCACTGCCCTTTATCTGCAGAGGGAACGCTGGCCGGTGGCGGGGGTGCCGGGCTCCAGGCTGAGCGCTCCCTGCGGTTGCGGGGTCTAATCCTCTACTTGCCCTCTGGCCAGCACAGGTGGCCTTGATTAGGAATGAGCACATGACTAGTCCAGCTGAGAGACAGTGTTTAGTACAATATATTATTAACCTTGAATGTTATCAGTCTATTTCATTAGACTTCGCAGTAACAAAATGAAGATAAATCAGAGGCTTCATTAAGTCCCTCCCGCCCTGCAGCAAACACACTGAGAAGCACCCTGAAGATTGTGCCCCCCCATGGAAAAAACAGTGCTGCCCCAGTCTGCACTTTGGGGTCATTGCACTTTGTTCTGTTCATATTGTTCAGATTCAAATTATTTCTGGAAACAAGATAATTGTCTCCTGGCTGAACAACTGCCCAGAATTCTCCCCAGGCACTGCGGCTGGAAAAGCTGGAGGACCAGGATGCTATTAGGAGTTCCACAAGCGAATCGCACCCTCCCCTGGGTTCCTCCAGCTCCAGGGACACAGGCCAGCTCTTCAGTGCCATCCTGAGAATGCGCGGGGCAGGGAAACACCGGAGAATTCTTTCCCGTTTTAAGGGGAGACAGTTACAAATAGGGAGGTGGTTGAAAAGAATTCTGTTCAGGGAAGATTAAACAAGGATCCTACCTCTCTTTGTAGGTCTTGCTAACCAGCCAAAGCCAGTTTTAAGACCACTTGTGTAAGTACCTCCTAGGCTGTCTTCCCTGATTAAGGATGTGTGAGGGTTATTGAGTTTTGAATTAGATGCACTTTAATAAAACAGTGGAATGCTCTTATCTGATTGCACCTGTATTGATTGTGGTAAAGAGGTCTATCCTTGGATCAGGGTCAAGGATTTTACATAAACTTACTAGGGACTCAGACTGGGTATTAGTTTTTGGATTCTTGTAGACTATCCAATTTGTTAGATTTAGGTAATCTAAGGAATTTAAGAGCATGCCTCTTGTTGAATTATTTTTTACCTGTGTTAAATGTTGCACAATCTCCTTGAGTACATACTCAATTGAGGCATTAAAAAAACTTGCATTAAATATCATAATCTATTGAATATTTTAATTGTTTTTAAATTTTAACGAGTCTTTTTGACAAGTGTAAAAATGCATAGCAAAATGTAATCGCATAGGAAAACTAGCTACATAGCCAAATAAAATGGGACACACAATTCATAATTAAAATGTAAAACACTTGTTTAATTGACATACATTCAACAGTATTCTTCAAATTACTAGTTATGTTGCTTTTGATGACGTCCAGGAAATGGATATATTGTGCAAGTCAACTCATGGACGAAGTCGTCCTTGTTAGCGCTGTAACCTCACCTCTGCACAGAGACATGAGCTGAACTGAAGTTTGTGAAGTGTTTAGTTGCCATGTGTGTGAGGTAAACACCATCATGTATCATCAGGGCGTCTCTGAAGTTGTTCCTAAATTATCAAGATCTTCTTTTAATAAGCTTTTAAGATTTCACAAATCAAGTAAAACCAACGACCTCAGCATTACGATTGATTAATTATTTCAGTCAACATTTTTTTTCTACTCCATCTGGCACTGTCATGGGAACTGGGGGTATGAGGGTGAGTGAGACAGATGGGATCCCTGCCTTTACGAGGCCGCCGAGCCAGTGCGATACTGAGTCAACCAATAGCAACGTGCGGCTGTGGAGCGGCAGAGGAGATGGTGGGGATTACAGGCGCCAGGAGTCTGTGCTCCCGTCACAGGAGGCGAGAGATTAGCAGAAGGAGAGAGAAATGTGAAATGGTGCGGGAGGAGTGTTCTAGATAGAAAATCAGCAAGGGCGGAGACCAGATGTAGAGACCACGGAGTTTGGAATGTCTTAGAAATAACATGGCTAAAGGGGTGAACAAGGAAGAGAATGACAGAGACAGTGAAATAGAAGGTTACCTGGGGTCCAGACCATGAAGAGCTGTGAAGGACATGGTAAGGACCTTCGGTTTTATTTTAAGTTAGATGAGAAGCTACTTCATAAACTACATAGGGGAGTCACATGTTCTGATTTGTGATTTAAGATATCACTGACTTCTGTATGGAAGGTGGATTGGTGGGGAGCGTGAATGGAAGTAGTGAGGTAACTACAAAAATATGTCAAACACTGTGAATGCGCTAGTCTCTCCTTTTCTTATGCACAGTTGAATGAATCCCCGCATGCTGTGTGCTGTTGACCCAGTTGCAACTCCTGGAGACCCTGTGAATGAGTGATGTTCATGGTACCCCATCCAACTCCTGGAGACCCTGTGAATGAGTGATGTTCACGGTACCCCATCAGCAGCAGCCCTGCTCAGCTCTGCAGACTCGTTCCTGAGCCTCCTTTGATGGAGTCAATCCATCTCAAATTAGGTCTTCCTCCTTTTCCTGCTGTCTCCTATTCTCCACAGAATTGTTGTCTTTTCCAAAGAACCCTGCCTTCCCATGACTTGCCTGAAGTAAGACAATTGCTAAATACCAATGTTTATTTTGAAGGCAGAGTCATGAGTGTTTACTGGCCTGAGCCTTCTGGTTGAATGTGGATGACAAAAGAAGAGAAGAACAAGGACGGCTCCTGGGAATGCAGCCAGTTACTCGCTGGATTGGAGACATGGGTTACCCAACAGACGCTGAGCTTGTAATTATTGTACAAGTGGAGAGATTTGTGATAAAGACATGAGCAACTTACCTGTCAATCACTTCTCTTTTTTTCACTAAGAAGAAGGTTCTCAGCTGAGAGCTAGAATGAGGGGCTGTGTGGTCACGTAAGGAGAGAGGAAAGCTGTGGGGTAGGTACGGGAGGGAGGAGGGATGTGAACCGGGCTGTGAGATGCACTGGCATTGCCGTGGGCACTGAAAACTCCCTTTAGTGTTGGTGATAAGAAATTCGTAGTGAGATCATCTTCCCACCACCAGCAGAATTATTAGTTAGTTTTTTCCTGGGCCACATTGAACTAGTCAGGTATGGCCATACAGTTAATAGAGTTGGATTTAACCAAAGTGGTGGTTTCACTGGGACAGGGCAACACAGGGGCAGAAGAAGAGAACGCTGAGGATGTGTCAAAGGAGTCACCATGGTAACAGGCCATAAAATCTAAGCTGGATGACCAGGGGAGAGGGAGATAGAGCAGGAGGGACATTAAAAGGGAGCATGAGGTGTGAATGAGAGGTCTCAATGTAGATGGGTTCACCTGGACATGGAGGTACCAAAGTGAGTGACCTGTAGAGACAAGAGGTTTGGTCAGAGAAACGCTTTACTCAAAGACTTTGTAGGGAGTGTGGTTATTGGTAATCGCGAGAACAGGCAAATGGTTGTGGAAGCAGATGGCGGAAGCAGAGGCAGGAAGTTCACATTGGAGGTGAGGGAATCACAGCACAGGGTGGCGGCGGGGAGTCTGATGATTCTTTACCTGGATGGGAGAGTCACTGGGAGTGATGGGCAGTGTGTTGGTGGGGAGGGAGAGGTACGTGCTGAACTCTGCTGCTGCCCAGGAGAATGGAGATGCCTCCAGCTAGGAGGGGAGCGTTGGGAACTTCCAGGTGGCATGTGCTGCAGGGAGGCAGGTGAGCCTGTTCATTTTATGGCACAGAGACAGACAGTGGTCTGGAAAGAGTCAAGAGAGCCCCACCCACCTCCTTGCCCTGGGGACTGTGTCCCAGGGGCTCTACCCCCAGAGAGGCTTGCTTGCAGGGGAGACTGTGTCTTCGGAGGTGGCTGGGCCTGAGCCAGAACATCTCCAACAACAAGACTTCACACAAAGCAAACCAAGTTTGACAGAAATGCAGCTCAAAGAGAAAGAAAGAAATGCAGCTGAGAATACACATGCAGTCCAATACCTGGAACCCACTTTAGACTTGAACGAACAAGCAGCACCTTGAGTTCAGAGGGCAGAGTTGGGACCGGTGGGGAGGAGTGAGCTCTTCCTCTCACGGACTTGTCCACAGTTACAGCGGCTGTTGGAGCCCCAAGGGTCCCTCAGTCCATGGAAGGTCAAAATCAGACAAGCCTGGTCAGGCTGTCTCTGCTTAACCAGCCCTACCCTAGACTCCTGTGCCCTAGGGAAAAGTCAGAGACTGTCAACAGGGACGTTGCAGTGTTTTCTCGTAGAAAATGTCCAGGGACCCAGAGGGGTGTGCCCTATCAGCTTTAATTCCAGATGTGCTCAGATGGGCTTTCCCAATCCAGGGATCCATAACTTCAAGCTATTCTTGGAGTATAAGGCATAAGAAAATGTTTTTAGGAAAAGAAATTCAAAGACCCAAAATATTAATACCAGCCCTTCCTGGGTTGCACACACACGTGTGCACACATCAGTGCACACACACGCTCACAGCAGTGCACACACGCTCACAGCAGTGCACACACGTGCACACACATCAGTGTACACACATCAGTGCACACACATGTGCACACATCAGTGCACGCACACTTGTGCACACATCAGTGCATGCACACATGCACACACATCAGTGCACGCACACGTGTGCACACGTCAGTGCACACACACATTTCTCCCCCTGCCCCATTTGTGTCTGTCCTTCAGACCTCCCTCCACCCCCTCTTTTGCGTTCTCTCAGTAGCCTCCACGCTCGTTACTTACGAGATGATGTAATTCATCTCTGTCCTTGTCCTCTTACTAGACTTGAAGATAGAAACTCTCTTTGTTATTTGTGTTCCCAGAACTTAGTAAGTGGTAGGTACTTGGAAAATGCTTATTGGATAAAAAGAACAAATAAACAAATGCCCAGGGGCATAGCACATAGAAAGAGACATCATTTTGTGTCCATGACTCCGACATATCCTACAAGAGTAGAGTTTCCCTCATTCTAAACGGGGCCAACTACGTTGGCCTGCTTTTTCACCATACAATCCAGGTTCCCTGGTGGAGGTTATGGAAGTGGCTGCAGTGGGGCTCCAGATGGGGACATTTCAACCTTGGGTTGGCCCTGTCCAAGTTGAGGGGCCGTGGAGTGTCTATTGGTCTCATGAACAGGCCCTGACATAATGCAAGACACTGACAGACATTTGTTAATCCAGTAGTTTGTGGTCTCCACGCCATGCCTACCTCAAAAAATCAAAGGCTGAAAAATAAGTATATTTTGATGAATCCACTTATTTACACATTTCAAGTATATTCTTGAAGAAGTCCTTTAAAAAAACAAACAAAAGACCTGATTGCACGAATGGCACTAAGAGTGCAGAAACGACAGCATTGATCGCAGCCTGTTCCCAGTATAAATGCCGCTCACCAACGCATTCCTCTGTAACCGCTGTCACGGCACGCCGCACCTACGCAAACAAGAGCATTCTGGGAGCTGAAGGCAAACAAAAGCCACATGCGTGAAACCGAAGAGCCCTACAGCAGGAGGCAGCAGTTAGGGGCTCCGGTCCCCTAGGTAACGACTCAATCGATTGTAAAACTTTTGTTCCAACTCCAATACCCCTCAAATCAAGGAGCTGACTAAGAAGCTGAGGATACAGTTTAAGTCATTCACAAAGGATTAAGGGAAAATAATTGCATGGGGACAAAAAAGGGAGTTTCATTTCAGTCTCTCTTCACCACTGTGAAAAGCAGCCGGGAGCCAACATGGACCTGGGCGTGGGCTCAGGTCACACTCCCAGGCCACGTGCAGATGGCAACAACGATCCCACAGCCACGAACCTGCTGATGGAATTCAGACACACTGGCTGGCGTGAGTCTCATGCCAACGGCACATTTGGGAGCTAACGTGGGAACAGAGTGCAGAACAGCTAAGATTCAGTGCTGGCTTAGCATTCCCAGATGGGGGCCCTGGGAGCGCTGACGGACCACCTCCAAGACTCGTCCTGCCTCAGCTGGGCACCCGTGACCAACAAGCATGCTGGTGGGAGAGCAGGGCCGTTCGTTTCCAAGATTCAGCAGCGATGTGAACACACAGGAATGTTTTCCGAGAATTAGGAAAAGGAGGAAGAGAGACTCGTTTGTCGGGGCGTGATAGCATCTTCCGTTCTGAATACTGGCTGTTGGCTGTGAAGAGTGACGGCTGACACAGTCGGCTGAGGAAACGGAGGCTCCTTCTTCCTTCAAAATGCTGGGTCCTGAAATCAGACAGAAAAAACCATTTTGGGAACCATGACTGACTCTTGCCAAAGTATTTATTGGTTCACGGTAAATGAGAATAACAATAACAGTGCAAGGTTTTTAACTTAAAGCTAAATGTAGTCATACTGTCTCATTTTTAAATGGACCTTCTCACCACCTTTTAGTGTTAACATGTCCTTTCTCTTATGTGAATGTAATGATGTATACAGGGTGAGAGTCATATCTATTTGGTTTGATTTATGTCCTGATCAGCATCATATAAGTGGGCAACCCTGCCGAGTTTCCACTTTCCCTGGAGACTTTTCCAGATTGGAGACCACTCCTCGAGACGAGCAGACACAGCTGCTCCCCAGGGCGGTCTCGACTCTTGCCTTTAAACCTCTTGGCTTAGAGCATCCAAACCAAACCCAGGAGCTGGAGGGAAGTTCTGTTGTCCGACTTGCTCTGCTGTGTGAATGAGCATGCCCTCTCTCGCACCTCCTCCCCACCCCAGAAGGCATTTCATAAATCATCAGAACTCAAAAGGCCTCTCGGAATGCACTGCGAGATACGCCACAACTCTGCCATGAGCATAGGGTCCCTGCACCCTTAATTAAAATGAAAGCCCGAAGGTCAGGGGCAGGTTTAGCCCCTTTATCCTTCCCAGAATGGAAGTCAGCCCAAGACACAGCTCCAGGAACAGAACACAGAAGACACATTCTGCCGGTTCCTCATGAAAGCAGGGCATTATGAGTGACTCATGAGTGTCGTTTCGGAAAGCGGTCTCCCAGGGACTCCCTGTCTCTGGAAGTGTTTGTTTGGGCATCCTTTCTCTTTGGTCTGTTAGAACATCTTGCCCTACAACCAGCCCCATTTTCTCTTTTTATTTCCCTTTTTAACCTTCCTGACCCAGGCACCTCGTTTGCCCAACTGCAGTCATTTGCAGCAGAGAAACTTACAAAGAGACCGCCTCATAAAGTGAACACTGAAACTCTTGGAGACCTTCATTTGGGTTGAAATGTTCTCCAATATCTCACCCATGTCCAACCAACTGCTCACAATGGATCCCAGGTAAACGTGTTTTCTGTAAGCATGACCATAGGGGTTCTCCCAGAACGCCTAGCCGAGGGGCTCCTCCGGCCCTCTGCACTAGTGCATGTCTGGTTATAATCCCACCCATCCACTTTCTCATTCATTTGTTCATTCATTCAGTTGATCATTTCTTATTTACCAAATTTTATTGAACAATGACCACCAATTTTTCTCAACACACGTCCAGAGAAAAGCAGCCGCTGCTTTGCGGGCACGCACAGGGCCTGCTCTCCTTTCCTCCCTGTGAGGTCTTGTTTACCTTCCCCGGTCAAGTTTTCCCACACTGCATTTCATGTGGAATTCTATTGTGAAATTTCTAATGCGGTTTATTGTCATTGTTTTCATGCCTTCCTCCCTGACTATGACGTGAGCTTCTTAAAGGTGGCAACTTCGTCTCACCCATTGCCAAGGCCTGGGACAGGTGCACAGAACAAGTGTCCGTGACAGCCACTGCCACTCCTCGCAGAGCACTTTGGAAGTCCCAGCCACTGCTCTCGTCAATTTGCATACATTACAGTCACCCGGTCCTGCCAGTCGCCCTGTCGTCCGTCCACTGCCATCACCCCCTACACAGATAGGAAAATAGGCTCAAAGAGTTCGTGTGATATGCCCAAGTTCACACAGATGGCAAGTGATGGAGCTGGGACTCAGGCCCAGCAGACTGTCTCTTAATTTCACACAATAAACATGACACTGTCTGGCCTCATCATTTATGAAATAAGTTGAAGAACTGACAACACTCATCGGCTTCACAAGAATGTTTAGATGACATAAGATGAAAATAATTATGTCCAATAAGTAATATACCCAAGCAGCAGAAATTTTGTCATGATCTTCAGATTCTGAAATCCTATTTTATGCATAATTTCAATAGCTTATAACTCTATTCACTCTATGATGCCTCATATTATATTAATTACATAACTCTTTGGGTATACGCCACGGTTAAGTCCTCCGCTGAATTGTACATATTTCTTATCTCCTCTTATAATCCTCCTTCCAA
This sequence comes from Micronycteris hirsuta, assembly GCA_004026765.1. Taxonomy (NCBI): domain Eukaryota; kingdom Metazoa; phylum Chordata; class Mammalia; order Chiroptera; family Phyllostomidae; genus Micronycteris; species Micronycteris hirsuta. The sequence continues at coordinate 239,968 of PVJI01000384.1, forward strand.
ATCAACCTGCTAAGTTTAACTTGTAAATACATTGACTTGAGTAGCTCAGGTTTTAGTCAGAGAAAAAACAAATGCAGTTAGATTTAAAATTCATGATTTTGGAAATAAGAAATAAATCTCAAGGTGTAGGCTTGATTGAAAACTTCGCAATGAATAAATGGACAAATTAAAAAATGTGCTTTCACCCTTTATTATTCACTGCATATTGACTAAATAGATGCTGAACTGTGAGCTGTTCATAGATTAATTTGCCAGTTCAATGTGCAAACCCCTTGGAGGCTTCTTCAAGCTGGACTCAGTCCTCAGCTAATTTCATTACAGCTTGAAGAGACTAGATAAAAAGGAAGATGAATGATATTCGAAATTAGTGTTTCCCCCTGCAGGACTAATCTACAAATCAGATATTATCCATTTTTTATCCCATTCCCCAATCAAATAATTTCAGAGACGCTATGCTGGCTGAGTTGGAAACAGAAGTCCCCAGTGACCGGAGACTCACAGCTGTGGTTTACTTGTTCCTTCCTCCACTTGGAAGCAGATTCATTAACTTGGGCTCGGGTCCCAGCCTTGGCTCCTAGGCAGGCGAGGGGCGGGGGAGGCAGCTTGGCAGCTCCCCGCAGGCCTTGGGAGTTAGACCCAAATACATCAGCACTTCTTTTTCAAAGACACAATAGGAACTTGTGAAGATTCCTTTTTTATTGGTCATTTCATTTGCTTCTCTTTAAAGACATTCTTTGGGAATGTGGCCCTCCTAGCATCTGAACATCTCCCAGGCTGTCACAAAGGCTCCATTCAGGGCTGCGCTGGGCAAGCCGGCGACACCAGAAGCACAGAGCTGGAGAGCTACAGCGTGTTCCCAAGGGAGGACCTGCCGCCCGGAGCGGAGCAGGGGCCCAGGGAGGCCAGACCAGGCTCTGCAGGGGAGGAAAATCACCCAGCTATGTTCTCTTGCTCCGTTCCCCTCTCGAATCTTCCTGTCAGCGTTTCTGAAGAGGCCACATCTTTGCATGTCGTGGAAATTCTGTAAAATACAGAAATGCGACCTTAACCAGGAATGGGAAGCATGAGGAGGGTCTCCCGTCAGATGCACTGATTTTATTGTTGGAGTAACCCAGGAGGCAAGTAGGCCCTCCGCCCGGTAAAAGCTGAGTTTTATTTCCATGTGACGTATTCTTGAGACCCAACATATCCTTTACATTAGTAAATATCTAATACAGAGATTGGGGGCCTCAGGACCTTGACACCCCAGTGTTTGTGCTGCTCCTCACCCACTGTCACCAGGCCACACGACAGGTACGTGGCAGGGTGACAGGAGCCCTGCCAGTGATGAAGGAACACTCCCATCACTCCCACGGGATGAAAGCAAACCGTTGAACCCCTTTTCCTAACAGCAATGTGCAACAAAAGGCTGTTTCTTTTGAAAGTCCAATTTAATTATGGTCTTTGAAAAGCCGCGGACATTCTGGAACTTCACTTAAACCCAATAACCGTGCAGAGGCTTATGAACACTGCTCACAAAGCCTAGGGAACTGGCCTTGAACTCCCCCAATTTCCATTGGTTCCTTTAGAATGAAGTTCTGGATTCACAAGGCGGTGGCTTCCTCCCCCTTTGGTCACCGTAGCCCAGCCTTGAGTCTGCAGTTGGGTAAAATCCTGCCCTGGGCTGTTTTTCACAGCACGCGGTCCCCACAGCTTGTTCGAAGACTGTCTCCTGGACTTTGCTGGCATCATGCATCACAGTTATCCCTCCTGGACAACAGAGCATCTGTTCCACCCGGCTCACTCCTCAGATGCTGCAACTCCCAACTGAGTGGTGCCAGCTTGCCTGGCCCCTCAAGAGCTCTTGCCACCTCCGCTCTGATGCCACTCACCTTCGGGATGTGTCACAGTGTGGTACCCATGTGTGGGTAGCCACGAAGAGTCCCTTCTCCTCCTCCTACCCTCTGTGTGACCTCTGGAAAGGGCATTAATCTCTGACTCTCAGTTTCTCATCTTTAAAATGGATACAACAGCACCTGCTACTGTGTCACGGGACCGTTTGGAGACTGGATGAAGACCATGCTCATTAAGCATTTAGAACAGAGGGGCTATCCTTGGGAGACCTGTGAGAAGTGAATAAAAACCTCAGAAAGGCAACAGGAAGGGGGAAGTGATGAGTTAGCTAAGAGAGGGAGTTAGAGGAAAACACACAATTACGGAAAGGTTGGTCCTGGCCTGGTGGCTCCAGGGTGTGGGGACCTCCCTCACTATGGCTGCACTGAGACGGTACCTTCAATCCACATGGAACAACATGAAGTAGAAATGCGCGATGGGGTGCCGACTGCTGGGCGCAGAGTACCTGCAGTGCGCACTCCCTGCGAGGCGGCTCTGCGTGCACCTTCGCGGTTGTGACAACACAGGCAGCCCCGGCAGGCGGTCCTGGTCGGAAGGGAAAGGACAGGGCTCAGTACTGCCCGACAGACGCTGCAGGGCTCACCTCTGCCCTGTCGACACCATTGCAGGGGGACGCCCGTAGCAGGGACTGACGGCAGGCAGGAGACAAACAGCTCTGAGCCAACACGAGACTGACAAGCAGTGCGTGTGATGGGAAGATTCCATGTATTTAGGGCAGGGGTGCATCTACAGCTAAATGCATAGCCATAGCCAAAGGGGTGAGCATCCAGACTGAGCGAAGGCTTTAGGAAGAGGAGATGCTGGCATTTTCTGATGACACCGAACAGACTCTGGGAGTGCAGTCATTGGCACTGAGAGTGTTGTGGGAAGAACAGGGTGTGGGGCGTCCTGATCTGGGAATTAGAGTGGGCTGTTTGGGCTGCTCTTTGAGTGCCAATATGGGCAAGAACTTCTGAATCTTCTCCGCAGGCACTGCAAATATTCAGGGGGCCCCTGCACTCAGCAGCTTTGCTAGGCAGGAAGCCCCAGATGTTTGCACAGATGGCCTGCGAGCCAGTCCTCACTCTGAGGTCTGTCCTCTTGACCCCGGTGTGGGAGGGCATGATGGTTTCTGGGAGTCTCACCCCCTTTCCAGGGCTCAGTGAGCCAGAGACAGCCTTTGGCCAGCATAGGCTGGAGGACAGGACCTCAGCTGCTCCTGCGGACAGCGATGAGGGGTGGAGGCAAGTACCCACAGGAAAGGTGAAGCCACACAGCAGGTTTCTTGACAGACATTGGCTTGATGGTAATAATATGTCTATTCATTAGTTATCTGGCTAGGTGATATTTAACCAAGATTTTGGAGGTAATATTAAGAAATAACTTAGCTAAGAATTTCAAATGGTCCAAGTAAAGGACTTTTGTAAGAAAGCGAACACACTATCTGCTTTTAGGAAAATGCATGGCCTCTGCCCATTCACCTCTGACCTCACCGCTTATTGTTGCAGGCAAGAGTTTAAAACTTACTGAAATTCAGTTCTGTAATCTGGTAATAAAGTGTGGACTAAAACATATTTATATCTATACTAACATAAATATACTACCTTCCCAGATTAACCATTTATAGTAGAAACTGTGGCTACATTGACTGGTGACAACCCTTTTTTATGAGCAAAGAGCTGTAAGGGTGCAGGGGAGGAAGGACTGAACCTCTGGGGAAATTGGGAAGGTCTGACCTAAGATTGGCCCCGAGCTGCACGGGAAAGGATGGCTGGGAGTTTGCACGTTGAAAGGCAGTTATCTCCGTGCCGAGGGCTGGGACCAGCAGGTCGGCTTTTCGGCTGCTGACTTCCACGTCTAGAGTGGAGGCAATGACTGAACCTGTCCGTGCAGCATTGTACGGGCCCCCGGTCAGTCACTCATCCTCTCGCCTTGTTTGGTTCTAGGCTTCGGTTCTTGCATCTGTCTTTTTGCTACTTGATTGACTGGAAAACATTCGACAGTCAGAAGGAGGCTGACCTTTGCACATGCAATGGCTGGAAAATAAGAGTGTCACAACTGAAAATTATGTCCTTCACTGCGCAATAAAGGGGTGTTTCTCAAGAGTGTCAAGGGGAAATTTCCCAGCCACGAAATACATGCCTAAAAGAGAGGGAGATAATTGTTAGACTCTATGGCTTACCTGCAGTGACTGTTCTTTTTTCTTTTCCTTTAATCAACTAATTTTCCTGGACAGGAGTCTGACTTGGGTGCCACACTGAAGAAATGGGAGTTTTCTCCTAGGAAAAGTTTCAGCTCTTTGTAAAAATAAAGAAATCTGGGAGGCTATTTCTTTTCAGAATTAGTCCAATTGAATTATAAGGCCACATGCCCGTGACCGCCGGGGCGACCATCTCAGAGAACGAAGACCCTGCGTCAGAGTCAGTGCCCCTCGATCGGCGGCACCACGCCCGTGTTGCTTTCCTCTCAAACACCGCTGGAAAAAGCCCGCCTTCCCGGTGTTGGTAAGACCGAATGACTGATCGCAGGTGGCCCAGGGCCCATGAATTTTCTCTAGTAATGAGGCTTTTTCTTTTTGCTGTTGTTGCCATCTGTGTGCCATTGGTGCTATGGCACGTGTGTCCTGCCGCACTGGTGTGTTACAAGGACCTTTCACCCTGACTGCTTGTCTCAGCACGTCTGAGCGCAGCTGCCAGCCACGTGGAGAAAGCTGAGTGGCTGCTGGTGCTGGGTTGGAGTGGGGGGCACGTCAGGAGGCCTGGTGCCACCCCAACACCTCTGTTCGGGAAGCCTCAGCACCTGGAACAGCTCCCTCCTCACCTGTGGGTCGCACCTCTTTCTCCTGTCCTGTGAAAGGGTGACTCTACCATTGTTACTTCCCCCCAGTGATCTCTGATCATGGCCCTTCGGTCTGCCACTTCTCTCAGCTCCCGCTGTTGGGATGTGAAGTTTTGCACAGGGCACACTCTGATTCCCGGCTTTTCTTCCATTCGCGGTACCGGGCTGTAAGGTACACCCTGACTCACCCCAACCCCTGGGCCACATTTGCCACTCCAGGGCCAGGTCCTGACTCCAAAAACTTCTAAAAAAGGAATCCCAGAATCCAGAACATCGATACACTGTGGTAACAGTGACTAGAAAGAGAAGAGGAGGATGACAGCCAATAACATCCTAAGTGAGCTCTTTCCTGCACCTCACAATGTCTCTGTAATTCCCCCGGAGCCAGTGCCTGGTCTGGAGTGCACACTGCGTCTTAGGGACTCTCCTGGACCCTGTTACGTGAAGATTTTCACTGCTATTGTCATTGTCCTCATTCTCATCACTGACCACTGTCTGCTGTTCAGACTCTCACTGAGCACATTGCACTGATTTGTGTTTAATTTTAACCATGGTTTTCAGAGAGGGTGTGTTTATGCCCAGTGTACAGAGGAAGATGCAGGGGCTCAGACTGGCTCCGTGATCAGCCCCGCTGGCTATGTACACAGCAAGGGCTGAGTCTGAGGGATGAGGGCGCAGCCCCCAGCCCCCCGCTATCTCCAGGACCTTGTTCCACTCACTACGTATCCTCTCTCATCCTCAGCCTTTATCTTTTCTCTCTGCACACAGATAGGCTTAATTCTAACACCAAAAAAAAAAGACTTTTTTTTGGATCCTGCTACTCCCCTTTTCTTTTTTCTTTCAAGGCCAAAATTCTTTGAAAAGTGGGGGAAAAAACTCCTGCCTCCACTTTCTAACCAGCCACCTGCTTGCTTTCTCCTTAGCACTGTACGGAAACGACTGTCCTGGAAATCACTGCTGACCCGTGATTACCACGTCCCCAGGTGGTTCCTGTGGCTTCACTCTCCGCCACTTCTGTAAACACATGCCTTTCTGATCCTCAGCTACCTTGGCCTCCATGTCAGTTACCAAGTCCTTTCAAGTTCATGTTCATGATTTCTCTTGCATTTAGCTCTGCATGTCCTTCCCACAGCAAGTGACATTATTGCAGGCCCTCCTTGTCTTTCACCAGATTCAGTAGCAGTTTTGCACTTGTCTCTGTACAGTTCCAACCATTTCTTCTAGAAACCCCAACACTAATATTACTTTTCTGCTTATAACTTTATAATCCCCACCCTTTCCTCTTCTTTGGGCTCTCAGTAAAAACCTGGAATGGAGGTCATCCTTCCTTCCTCTCCACCTTGACCCTGGAGCTCGAGCAGGAGATAGCCCCCAGCAAAGCCCAGTTGGCAGTCATTGCACAAAATCTGGTCCAGAATCTTCCTCGGGGGGTTGGTTGTGTGGTGCCAGACTCATGGAGAATAGGAGGTGACGTTTGAAGTCTAGAAAATCTTGAGATACATGGATGGGGTGAGTCATTCAGTCATCCAACAACCTCTGTTGTCACATCGCAGAATTAGGGAGCATTCCTTGAAACCTAAATTGCAAATTAGATAAAATTAAACACTGCTTTTGCAAACTTAATAGCCTAAGAATTACAAATATTAAATTTTAAAGGGTCAACAAAAATTTGTATAAATGCATAATATACATGTCTAATGCAGAAGGTAAAGGTGAACAGCTAAAGTCTGTGCTGCCCGAGCAGCCTGCCCATGACTCATTGTTCCGCAGGCTTGTTCTGAGTTTCTGCAGAACTGAGAGCTGGTGCAGGAGGTTGCCTGGTTATCACACGTCATCTCCAAATGCTCGAGGGTGGTTCGTTCCATGACCTCAGCTAGATTATCACTTGAGTTCTGAACCTCATCTGCTTTTTTTCCCAATATCCCCCACAAATCCTACTATTAAAGCTCTCCAAACATTTTTTTAATAAATAATAAAGAATAAATAAGTAATTACTTCTCTAAAACTTGAGATTTGTGTTATCTTAGTCAACCATGATTTTTACATTTAAAAGAAGGTTGGTACCACTTTCTGGCCAGAACAGTGGGGTGCATGGATTATCGATCCGAGCAATTACCATTGTGTGTGTGGGTTAAACTATAGTTCAGTCTCTTACAGCTGATCCATTTAGCGGTGTGTGTTAGCAGTTTAATCTGCGCACACATAGAGACAGACAAAATCATGCTCACAACTTCCTGACACAACCAAGAGGAGTCTTTGGTAATGTATGTTAATATCAAGGTTATACAACTACGGGCAGCATTAAACCTGAATATATCATTTCTCCAAAAACAGAACCTAATTCTTTAATAAGAACAGGTATTCACACATTTTTCTATAAAATGTCATTTTCTGTAACCTAACCCATCCTTTGTAAGAATTTAGAAGCCCGCATCAGTTGTTATTTTTTCAAGGATCATGGGAGGTTTTCCACTGCAATAGGACTGGTGAGAAATACTCGCTTCCGGACATCACTGAAACTTATGAACATTGAAGGAATGGAGAAGAATCTGCAGAGACTGCAGTCCATTTTCTATAAAATACTCATCTCGAACATAAATACCCAAGTTCACCACTTGAATCGTTAATAGTACTTTCACTCTACTGACAGCATAATTCTGCGTTGATTTGTAAATGTCAAGCTTAAGAGACTCTGCAGTTGTTGGATTCGGCATAATCCATTGTCCCCATCTGGCTACACAGGATCCTTCTAGACACTAGTGAAGTGAATCCGGGCGTGTGCAGCCACAACGACTTGACGGGAGAGAAAACCACAGAAGCAGAGAGAAGATGGCACCGCACTGAGGGTCTCCCTGGGGAACCAGCCATTTCCTTCAGAGGAGATTCTTTTTCAGGCCTAATTTTGAGGTTACTCTGTAGACAGGGGAATCCCTCTGGACAACAGTTTGGGCCTGCCAGTGAGGAAGGGCCACCGAACACCACCGGCCAGTAGCAGAGCCCTGACCCTCAGAATCTGGTGCCCGGCCAGCGGAGGGTTGGATTCTCAAACGACGGTTCAGTCTTACACTAAACAGTGCCGTGTTCTCACTGCTAACAACAGCACGCCTAAAACCCCAGTAACGTGCAAGCACTCGATGTCTGGCCTCTACCAGAACTTCAGCTTGTTGTTGTTTTTATTTTTTCACTTTAAAAAAAATAAAGGCTTGAGCTTCAGATGAGAACTATGCAAAAAGACCTAAGTACTTGAAAAATACAGTTAAAGTAGAATGTGCTCCTGCTTTCCTTGGCCGTAGCTGCAGCAAAGCGCTCGTTTTATTCTCCTCCATCCCCCCCTCCCTTCGCCTTCCGCTTTGGAGAACTGAGAGTTTTACAGAAGGTTTGACTGATTCCAGAAACCAAACGTAGGAGATGGTCCCCAGCAAAGCCATCTGCTAAGCAGGCAGATCCCCCAGGCGTTTGCTTGTGGCAAACGCGACCCAACACCTCCGGGCAAATTGCAAGACCCGGAAGCCAACAGATTTCTGTTCTTGAGCATTTCTGTGTGAGGAGGACTTTCATGTTGGCACTCATGGACATGGCTTCTAATTTATTTCAATAGAAGACAGTTTTCCTTTTTGTCAGATACTTGGGGTCACATTCTTCTGATAAATCCACACCCTGCTTCTGTGAGGGCGTGCGTCCCCATCTTGCCATAACCTTTCTTTGCTCTTTGCTTGCACTCCACACAAAATATCTAGAAAGGCACTTAGAAATGGCTTTGACCTAGTATAGAAATAGCTCACCTATATGAAGAAATAAAACAAAACAGCCTCCAGTTGCTGAGCACCTGGCATTCATCTTCTACTAAAATTCAAGAATAATACCGCTCTAAGCCATTTTCAGCTGCTGGTAGGGAAGGTGCCACTTTATGGAGTCAGTTGCTGCCTGTCCTATGTTAATGAAGGCATCTGTATGTTTCCTTAGATAAAGCTCCAAATCACCTGGCAGACAGGCACTGACGTAGCCCAAAGGTCAGCAAATGACAAGGAAAAACATTTACAAATATAAACACAGATTGATGATTCTTCAAGTCCTCTTCCACCCCTCCCAGCCCTCTCTACCACATGCAGCAAAATAACCGCTTACATTTTCCCACTGAAGCAGTTCCATTTGAAAAGCTTGCCAACCAGGATGTTTTAAAATGTTGCTGAATGATTAAACACAAATCCTTAAATGGAGAGAGCTGGTTTGTATTAAGTATCTTCAGGCACTGCTGTCTGCCCACACATGGGCCCCTGTCTGGCTGCTGGCTGATAAACGCCAGGGCTGTAAATATTACTTATTAGCATGCCTCTGTATTTCTACTGCACACAGGCACCCCAGGGTGATGGCTATCTGTTAATTGAATTCTGGGCGAGCTACTGTGTCTCCGTGTGCTTGCTGTTATAATTTCAAGGATTGTGACTTCATTCCCTATTTATAAATAATAGTAATAAAAATGAAAAGTTATATGTGTATGCATTCCCGAATATGTACATGAACACACATGTGTAGTCTTTTGTGTTTACATGTATGTGCATATATATACAGGGTCCAGCACAAATAACACCCCTTTTGTATTACAAAATCTTTCATTACAAAATCATAAGCATGTAATTCTGTAACATAGCAATATCACACTCAAGTGTGTGTGTGTGTATATATATATGTATGTATATATGCGCAAATGTGTATATGTGACATTTCAGGTGAAATGTTCAAATTAAAACTATAAATTATTACACCCAAATTATTATCCTACCCACCACACTCAAGCAGGCCTTACTTCTGCTGGACCCTGTGTGGATGTGTGTGTGGATGTGTGTGCATACACATGTATATGTGTAGATATATAAATATACATATTTAAAAAGAGTCACTTAAAGTCACAGTATATTACAGAAGGCTCACATTAATCAGCCAAGCATTTCTATGTAAAAACACACATATCCAACCACTTAACAGTACGTGCTCTTGAGAATGGCTGGAAAGAATATGAAATAGAAAGGAGCATTTTTGGATTTTGTATAATAATCAAAGCTGACATGGTGGCAGCCCAGTCTGTGAGCAGTTAGCACACTGTTCACTTACCCACTTGCCTGTGTGGCGCGGGCGAATGAGCCACAGCAACTTGCTAAGCCCTCTCGGATTTCAGGCTGCCTGCACTTGTGTCGAGCATCGCATGGAATAGACCTCCAGTGAAGCGAAACCAGGGCCCAGCATCAGGTGGCACTTGTCAGCTGTGGTTGGTAAGGTTAGGGGACGGGGGCTGTGGACACCATTGGGTCAGGGATTCCAGCTACCCAGTATCAACCTGACCTCCATTTCCTCTCATAAAGAATGAATGATGTACTCCAATTTTCTAAGATTCAGTCAGTTTCCTAAAGCATAGTGGAAATTTTGTCCTCCTGTGGCTAAATAGTATTTCCGGTGACATGTTCAGTTACTCGTTGGTAAGAAAATAAGGTCCTGACATAACTAATCCAGAAGGAGTGGTCCAGACATTACTTTTTTAAAGCCTACAATAGGTCCTTCTCAGTTGATGAAACCAACAGAGTTTCTAGGGACAAGAGGATTATGCTGATCAAGAGCAAAGAGAGTTAAAACGAAGTTAGAATGTTTTTATTGTCTGTAACATCAAATCCTCCTATGAACTAAGCCATGAGCATTTCCTGAGAAGCCAGACTTGGGGGTAAAGAGAGAGTGTTGGGCTGGGCAGGACCCACTGGCTTTAGGGTTACCTCATCTTCTCTCTGTGACAGAGACGGTAACCGGAAATACCACTTTGGGATGTTACAGGCCCTTTTTACGTAGATCATCTCACTCAGTGGTTTACCTTTCTGATACACTATTCATATTTTTCAGCTCCCACAGCAAAATATTCCTCTTCTTTGGACACTGGAACATTTATACTGTCCCTCACTGTCCCTCCATGCTGTTCTTTCAGAAAAGACTCTTTGTCTTTTCTAGAGTTGACTTAGAATGGGGTGTTTCCATTTTCACCAACCCTGTTGGTTTTGATTTTTTAGTATAATCACGGTTTAGCTAAAAGACTTAAAGAATAGTAGAATGCCAGAGAACTGAGAAAGCCTTATGTTCCTCCCCTTGTTCTACTGATGAGAGAAGCGAGGCTGTGACGTCTCGGGTTAACTGCTGGACAAGGGCCCCAGCTGCATGAATGTAAGTCCTTGCACTTGACACGTGAACTTTCATCTCCCCAGAGCGATTCCAACACCTGCTGGCTCTGCCACTCATCCAGGTCCCGTCCGATTCTGAGTCTGTGGCAAGACTTCCCAAAGCTGGTGCCATTCTGCGGCTGGCCCATGCAGATCAATGAATTCCAAATAAAAACAGGCAATTCTCAAAGAGTGAGGGCACAAACCCCACCTGACCATGTGTAGGAGAAGTCACAGTCTGCAAACCAGGCCAGCGGCCTGGGATTACCAGGGCTGTGGCTGGCTTGCCGGAGCTCATTATGGCCAGTTCAACCATAAATTCAGCACTAAAACAGGCACGACCTTGTCGAACAGCCCATGAATTCACAACAATGAACTCTCCTGCTGCCCAGGTTCCCCTGCCCGATGGAAAATGGGAGCTTCCCTAACCGGAAGGTAAGCAAAGCTGAGCCTCATGCCCTAGGGGCTTATCACCATGATGCTCCAGGTGTAATAGGACTTGCTAATGTTATTTAGCAAAAATTTGAGCATTATATTTTTATCAAAAGCTGAATGTGATTTGATCTAGATTTTAATGTTCGTGTGTTCTTTCCTAAACATGCACTGTAGCAGTCAACATTAAGGTATCATCTTAGTTCAGTGATTAAGCAGAAGTTTCCAAGAAAATAAATATCCAAGTAGTTCTTAAATATTTACATAATGAGCTATTTAAATGCAAGGGATTCTAACATACATAAACAATTGCAAATAGCATATGTGTGAAAATCCAAAACAAAGATGTCCACTGTTACTTGTAATACGTGACTCATAATTTAGCCGAGGCATATTTCTAAGTTGTGTGTAATAAACAACCAGATTCTACCCTCCTGAGCATCACACATTTTTTGAAAGCAATTAGAAATCAGTCAAGTAGAGGAGTTAAAATGTAACAGGCAGTGTTGAAAAGTTATTAGGTGTCAATTATTAATTTTTTCCTTGAATTATGTAGTGCATAACACCCAGAGGAGTATATTTTAAAATCACAATCAATTCTATTAGAACTAAGCCCATAGGAAGTGATTTCACACTTTCTAAGTAAATTCTGACAAATCACAAAATACATAGTTTTTAGCAAGAAACATTAAAAGTATGTTTTAATCTCACTAGCTGAGAAGAGTTTTAAGCAACCAATCAAAATATGTGCTCTCAAAATGTTTATTTAAGGTGAAGTTTACAGAGCCAGCTCATTCATGCACCCAAAACCAAATTAGCTCATCCGCTCTCAGATACACTAACGTTTGCACACCCTTTCTTGTTTTCTCATTTTTTTTCTAGAGTGAAAATGGGAGAAGGATAAAGAGGCAGATAGTGAGAGAGTGCTTTCAGTAAGTAGTCCGAATGTATCCACCGAGAAGAAACACAGAGTAAACTGTATTTCATATCTGTTCCCTGCTAATCGCTGCCCTAGGAAAGCCACTTTTCAAACACAAATAGCTGAGATCAGTTAGTGCAGAGCTAATGGGTGACCCTGTCATGCTGTCAATGTGAGGCTTGTGGAAAATGTTTGGACGGACAAATATCTCCATAATCTACTGGTAGACTGCCATGCTTCCTCCTTTCCCCCGTTCAAGGTGACCCGAAATCACCAAGCTAGTCAACGGAACGCGGTGTGGTGGTCTTTTCCATCGGTGTGGGCCATTGTAATACAACATTTCAAAAGCAGAAAAGCAAAAAAATATATAACTAGCCTGGAGATTTTTTATTACTTCTCAACACTCACCTTATTCAAGGGCCTGAATATGTTGAAAACTAATTTCCAAAACTAACTTAAAAGCCAGGGGAGTGACTTCGAATGATTAGAAAGCCATGGGACATCACCTATCGTGTGGCCCCCCGCATTTCCTATGGAGCTGAAGCCAAGCTAGGGAAGGTGGTGTCCCTCTTTGTCAGAACAGGGGAGCCCTGGAAAATGGCCACGCTGGCCAAGGACTGAGGACCTGGTCAATCAAGATGGCGGGGTGTTTTCTAGCTCAAACACAGCGGGTCTGTGAAGTTCCAACACTTACAAACCAGACAGACATATGTATATTCACATAGAATGTACTACCTTTTACTTACTCTCTAAATATTTTACAGAAAATATTTATTTTTTCAGGGAAGTTTGGATGCACGATAATTTTCAATTGAAGTTAACTTCCTAGGGGGAAACCACCTTATTTGTAAATTCGTCTGCATCATCATACTTAACACTCATTTTTTCCATGGTTCCCATAGTTTTATTCTTACAGCTGGTGTGACTTTCTGTGGTATAACACTGCTTTCCAGTCGTGAATAAGATTGGATGTATAGTTCTTTACTGAACATTCGGGAAATGAAGACACCCTGGGTTCAGGAGACTGGCCCTCTTGAGAACATGGGAAGTGGTCTCCTCAATCCACACAGCTGAGGTCAACGCCTCCCTTCCTAAGGACGGACTCTGAGTCCGCTGTTGATTCGTGTTCGACTGATGTGGCAAGTCTCAGCTGCGGATTTACACGTGGTCCCCCTGAAAGATGTGTATTGAAATTATTTTTTACTTTGTTTTGTAAATGATGCTGATTTTATTTCAATATTTAAATATATTTTATTGATTATGCTGTTACAGTTGTCCCATTTTCCCCCCTTTATTCTCCCCCTTAGTTCATGTCCATGGGTTGTACATATAAGTTCTCTGGCTTCTTCATTTCCTATACTATTTTTAACCTCCCACTATCCATTTTCTACCTACCATTTATGCTACTTATTCCCTGTACCTTTTCCTCCTCTCTCCCCCTCCCACTATCCCGCTGATAACGCTCCATGTGATCTCCATTTCTGTGGTTCTGTTCCTCTTCTAGTTGTTTGCTTAGTTTGTTTTTGTTTTTTTAGGTTCAGTTATTGATAGTTGTGAGTTTGTTGTCATTCCACTTTTCATAGTTTTTGATCTTCTTCTTTTCCTTACATAAGTCCCTTTAACATTTCATATAATAAGGTTTTGGTGATGATGAACTCCTTGAACTTGACCTTATCTGGGGAGCACTTTATCTGCCCTTCCATTCTAAATGATAGCTTTACTGGATAGAGTCATCTTGGATGTAGATCCTTGCCTTTCATGACTTCGAATACTTCTTGCCAGTCCCTTCTTGCCTGCAAGGTCTCTTCTGAGAAGTCAGCTCAGAGGTTTATGGGAACACCTTTGTAGGTAACTGTCTCCTTTTCCCTTGCTGCTTTTAAGATTCTCTCCTTCCCTTTAATTTTCACTAATGTAATTATGATTTGCCTTGGTGTGTGCTTCCTTGGGTCCAACTTCTTTGGGAATCTCTGAGTTTCCTAGACTTCCTGAAAGTCTATTCCCTTTGACAGATTGGGGAAGTTCTCCTTCATTATTTGTTCAAAGTTTTCAGTTTCTTGCTCTTCCTCATCTCCTTCTGTCAGCTTTATGATTCAGATATTGGAATGTTTAAAGTTGTCCCATAGGTTCCTAAGCCTCTCCTCATTTCTTTGAATTCTTGTTTCTTCATTCTGTTCCAGTTGAATGTTTATTTTTTCCTTCTGCTCCAAACCATTGATTTGAATCCTGGTTTCCTTCCCATCACTGTTCGTTCCCTGTGCATTTTCCTTTAATTCACTTTTATAGCCTTCACTCTTTCCTCTATTTTGTGACCATACTCAACCATTTCTGTGAGCAACCTGATTACCAGTGTTTTGAACTGTGCATCTGATAGGTTGGCTATCTTTTCATTGCTTAGTTGCATTTTTTCTGGAGCTGTGATCTGTTCTGTCATTTGGGCCATATATTTTTGTCTTGGTACACCTGTTACGTAGTAGGGGGAAGAACCTTAGGTATTCACCAGGGCAGGGCAACCCACATTGCTGTGTTGTGGTGTGAGTGTGGAGGAGGGGTCTGAGAAGGAACAATGCCGCTTGGTTGGCTCTATGCCAGTTTTCAGTCACTTCCTCCACTACCCACAAGCAAATTGGGCCCTTCTGGTGCTGATTCCCAGGTGGGTCGGTTTGTGTATGTTCTAGGACCCAGTGGGTCTCTCCAATGAACTCCCCTGTGAGGCTGGAGTTTCTCCTGCTGCCGCAACCCCCACAGGTTTTTTCATTCATAGGTTTTGAGGCTTTATTTTCCCACACTGGAACCCTGGGTTGCTCAGTCTTTCTCGTTCCCCAGTTGTTCCTCCTGGTTTATCTGCATGCAAATTGGAACCGCCTGGTTTGCCAACCTGGTCACAAGTCCTCCTCTCAGTCTGGCTGCCCGTCTCCGCCCCTCCTACCGGTATGGCTGAATGTTTCTTCTTTAACTCCTTGGTTGTTGGATTTCCATACAGTTTGATTTTCTGGCAGTTCTTGTTGTTTTTTGTTTTTAAATTTTTCGTTGTCCTTTTGGTTGTGTGAGGAGGCACAGTGTGTCTACCTATGCCTCCTTCTTGGCTGGAACTGTAAATCCTGCTGGTTTTAAATTGCAGTGCTTTATGTAAATTATGTACAAGTGATAGCTTTGCAAGAACACAGTCTTACCACACATGGCATATTATTGGAGATGCTACAAGATGTGTTTTTAATAATGCAATGTAAAGTTCAGCATACATATTTGATCTGTCTGTTTTTGGGTTAACAACACAGGCCTGGGCTTCAGAGCAGTGATGAGGACTTTGATGTCTAACAAAGCACACTCCATCAAGGATGAACTTCCCCTTTTCTAGAAAATCCACTTGATAAGGGACTGACCCAACTTCTGTCTCTCCTTGCACCATTTCCACTTACTCTGCTATAATGCTACCATGGTGTTTTCAATGGAAGAGCTTCCATTTTGATATGATTTTGTTGCAATGCATGCATGTGAATTTTGCTTGTTTCCCCTAAATTTGGATGAGGTTCCTCTGGGAGGAATTAGAGCTGTAAGGCTCTCTGGGAGAATTTGGCTGTAAGGGGGAGGTGCCCACAGACTCAATGTGGTGTGGATTTCATTGCTCACTTGGCCCCTCAGCTGATATTCTCACTATTTTAAGTACTGCTCATCGATGGAAGCTGCCATCGAACTACAGGTGCTGCTGTCCATGTCATTAACCACAGGAAGGCAATAGGGTTAGACATCTTTTCCCCGAGGACCCTCAATCCCATCAGTGTCACGACTTCCTCTTCCTGGGAAGTTTGCAAACATCCGTGGATGCCAGAAGCAAACTCTGTGCTCCTGGATGGGCAGTAGTTACATTTTTGTGGGGTGGCAAGAGATAATCAGTGAGAACACAGGTTAATTACTTTTTTTTGCTGTGTTCTAGAATAACACTAGTGTTTTAATAACTGCAACCTTTTTTATGTGAGAGGTCCTTGGAGACTTCAAATTAGCAACAATAAAATAACCTACCTCCTTTGCAACAATAATTGTGGAGGCAATTGTACAATAAAAATGTGCCCTAAAAGGGCTGCCTGGTGCTCACCACGACCCTGCCCACTGCTATCTCATCTCAGAGGCTCCATCTCTGCATTAATGACATAAATCACAGGCCCTTATTTTATGCCCCGGTTTTATGGCAGTTCTGGAAGTCTCATGCGCTTAAATGGATTGTCAAGAAGCCACAATAATGACATTTTATTCCATTATTATAATTTGTTTTTGGAGGCATATTTTTAATTATTTGCTTGAATAATGCAATTAGGTATTCATGCCAATACAATTCTGACAATTAATTTACATCATGGAAATTTCTTAATGATTTGATGTCAATATAATAGCAGGATGTTGACATAAATTTAACTTTTAATATATTATTGCCAACACCACCAGCAGTATAAAATTATTCTCCAAAAAAGGAAAAAATTCTGTTGGGGAAGAATTTCAATGAAAAGGAGGGTGGGTTTATAGACCCAGAACAAAATATACGCATCAGGTGTGACATAGGCCTTAGTGGGACAGAAACTGGGGACAACAAGCCCATCGAATGCTTGCAGTTTCCTTAAAAAACTTGCTGCGAGAAAAGGCTCTTGCAGCTATTTTTCTATTTGTTTTCATTAGTTTTTCTGTAAAAATCTTTCAGAAGGGTTTTGAAGCCCTTTGTGTGCTATTTCCTTTTTTGTCTTTGCTAATTTAAATGTCACTTGAAAAATTTAACAGGGAAACTAATGGGCCATTGTTACTTTAACTACAGAACAAAATACATCTGCGTTGTTGGAAAGGTCTGCCTCCACCCCGCTCACTCAGGTACTTGACAGAGGTGCCAACATGCACAAACAGAGTAGGCCCTGTTAGTATGTGACCTTCCCCTCAGTCACCCCTGCAGAGGATTCTGTGGAAAACACCTTCCTCAGTTTACAGAGTGGGAGAGAGTGACACAGTCTCAGAAGCCCACCAAGAGCTGAGAGCTCTGAACAGCACATGGGGCCCATTCCACTCAGATTCTCGTATACAAAATGTATAAACAGATGTTATGAATATATGCAAATATGTATTATATACACTGAATATATTTATATATACATATATAAATACATGTATACTCACACATACATTTGTCCAGAAAAAGTCCGACCATTGCTAATATCATGAGAATGGTTTGTGTGGCATCAATGCAACCTGGCAGCCAAGGAGAGAGGAGTGGACTGCACATGCATGAACAATGACGACTTCACTGTACTAGTCAGTGATGGCAGTAGATGCTGTTGAGTGAGCATGTGCACTGTGTGGCCATTGCGTTCAAAATGACTGACTGAGTAGGGCAATGAATATGTATCCAATTTTGCTTTAAGCTTGAACATTCCTCTGTGGAAACTCTTCAGATGATTCAGAAGGCCACAGCTGTGGGCAACTGGTGATTGGCAGCTTCATCACGACAATGCACCCACTCATGCATCACATCTTGTGAAGAGTTTTTCAGCAAAACATCAAATCACCCAGGTGACTCAGCCCCCTCTACAGCCCAGATTTGGTGCCCTGCAACTTATGGTTTTTCCCAAACTAACATCACTTTGGAAAGGGAAGAGATTTCAGACCATTGATGAGATTCAGGAAAATATGATGGGGCAGCTGATGGTGACTGAGAGAACTGTGTGAGGTCCCAGGTGCCTACTGTGAAGGGGACTGAGGTGTCATCATCCTTTGTACAATGTTTATGTAGCTTGTATCTTCATCAGTAAATGTCTCCTTTTCATTTTCCATGGCTGGATACCTTCTGGACAGACCTTGTATATTTATTCCACACTTATATATTAAGTAAAATATAATACCTACAATGCTAACTACCCTCTGAACTTTAAGAAAACCAGTTTTAAGGTCATCTAGAAACCAAAAATTAATAAATACACATTCGCCTTCCTTTTAGAAGGTATTGATATTGGTTTTTGCAGGAACGGTAAATGACATATTATTGTTTCGTGGCCCTACACCCAGTAAAAGCCATCCTCCTTTGGTAATATTTCAGTTTTCAGGTTCTCTTGATGGAAGAAGAATAATGTTGACCTCCCGATCCCTGTATTGTCTGCTCTCCATCTGCTGAGTCTTAGTGACAAGGTCTGTGATGACTGATCTCTGCGTAGGTTTTGTCATGACCGCCTCCCAAGGAGGTGGAGAGTGTGGGGTTATGTGTGTTGCCTGCTGGGCAGGAAGAGGAGGGGGACCGCGGTGAGATCCTCACAAGAGCCTGGAGAAAGATTCCGAAGGACCACATCCAACGGGGACATTGCTGACTGGTCCATGTCTAAGGCAGACAGGAGGAGTCCAGGGGGAGGAAATCCATGGGAAGGGCCCTGCTGTTCAGTCATGTCCCCTGAAAGCTCATGCCCGGTCCTCGCTGATGCCATCGACTGCCTCCCCCAGGATATGCCTTCTGCCTCCCCACCAGCTCCTCAGAGTCTAGTCCTTCCAAATTCTGCTCAGTCCCACCCTCCTCGGCAAAGACAGGTCTCATCTGCAGAGTAGAAACAACAGCCTGCTTCACAAAGTGGCCCTGGGCCCCCATCATGTTCAGGCATATAAAAGTAGCTGGCACACAGTAGTGCTCAGTGACACTGCTATTGACATCTCTCTACCATCAATATTCTCAAACAACAGTGGCTAACACTGCACTTCCCACATGCAGCCCTGTTTCCAGAATCCCTAGCTCGTAGTCACACTGCCTGGCGGGTTGCCCAGCAGTGCCGTGCCTGCGCGCTGTGCGCTCTCAGACTGCGCACTGAGGAATAACACTTCTCACCTCCTAACACGCTAGTTACAGCAAGGGAACCATGAAGAGCTAAGCAACTGTTTAGAGAATGCGTGAAAAAGAGGACATAAATGCATAATTTTAGAAAACTACAGGTTGCACATTGTATATGAAGAAAACACCGGAAGGCAAATTCCTAGGGGTAGAAGGAGAGCGCGCATACCTAACAGCTCCCTCAGAGAACACTGCCGTTTACTTTCACAGAGCATCTTTTATTCAAAACATTACCAGGCATTCACTCAAAAGAGTTCCTTGTGCCCAGGGCAGATAGACAGCTCGGGGAAATGTTTTCATCACATCTGATAAGGGGGTGAGAGGCTCCCTGGAGACCCAGCCCATGATCAGCAGGCGGGAAAGCAGTGATGGGGGAGTTCAGCGTAGAAAACCAAGCGCAGAGCTCAGCCACTCTGCGTGAGCAGCACGGTGCCCAGGCCAGCTTCTTGTAACTTGCGTCCCGCGACCCGAAGGGATGGTCCCACAATTCTCGGATGCAGCCTCAGTCCACCAGGCCGTTCTGTGGATGGAGGGCACCAGGAAACCGGAATCGACTGAAGCCACCTCGTTGTTGTCCTGCAAGGAACCTAAGGGGCAAATGCATTCTGGGTAAATCCCTACACCAGCAGCATCTGCCCATGTCACTAACAAAAGACAGCTGGCAAATTCGTCGGGGGAAGAGCCTGAAGTGTGAAAGGCCAGGCCGCTCACTCAGTTTGATTCCCTCACCCTGATGGCAAGAAAGCAGGGATAGAAAGGCTGTGTTCTAACCACCAGTGCCCCTCCCGGTCTTTCTGGAAATACTGGTCCCCTAAACTAGCATGAGCAGGGAAAGCAGAGGAGGGAAAGCAGAGGAGAGTAAGGAGGAACTTTCCTGAATATTTGTATTCAACAGTGAGATTTATGCATGAAATACAAATTATTATGTGATATTTACCCATCTGAGGAAAAACAAACCTTGAATATAAATGTTTAGAGGCCATATTATTTTTAAATACGAAAGTGTTAAAAAAATTATTCGGGTGTTTGTAATGCCGGCTTTGTTAAAGAGACATTCAAAGGAGTTTATAAAAGAACTTTTGTCCGATTACAGAAACTACAGAAGCATCTAAAAAGTAAAAAAGAATAAAATTCCTGGCTGTTTCTACTTTGGAAAATCCTTTAGAATGATTACTTGTGCTGTCAGGTGATTTTAGGGTCAGGCCTGTCTCTATAAACATGTTGCTATTGGCTAACCATCAAACATGCCACAGCTCCTCGTTTATTCCCGAGCCCTCCGTTGTGGCTGGTAGAATTCAGATAAATAGAGCGTTGTATTATTTAATCACCTGGGCCTGATCTCTTTTGTAAACTTAATTTTTTTTTTGACAGTGAAACAAACCAAGAAGATGGAGCCCCACTGGGGAATTCCCTGCATCGCTAGTCATTTATCTGGGAGACTGTGCCCAATAGCAGACTGTGCTGTGCAGGCTGGGGCTCACTCACAGTCTCTGTCTAAGGTTTTACATGTACAATTTTATTTTATTCTCACAAAGTGCACATCAAGTAAGTACTGTTATTATAGTTGTCCCATAGATGTGAGTGCCTTCTCAAATAGTCTTTGGGACTGAGCAGAGTCCCAACTTATCAATGAGAGACTGATTAGCAAAAGATGGGTGAATCCATGCTTTGGGCACAAAGCAACGTCTCTCACGGGGCTGGAGGTTCCTTTTCAAAGACATGCTTTTTGTTACTCTTTTCTAATCAGATTTCTTGATAAAGAATAAATGGTATAGAGTTCAAGTTTCTGTGTTGGTAAGTCTGACTTATGTACGTACCCTTGAAGACATCACGGCAGTCAAGTGCAAGCTCATCCCCCACCTGGAACAGGCTTCTGGGGTGTCTGACCCAGGCTCCCCACACTGGGCCCCACACTGAGGAGAGCTCTGCTGTCAGCGTCTTGGATTCTTAATAATTTTTGAGCTAGAGATGTTGCATTCCAGAAAGAAAGAAACCAAGAATTGGGAGAATACAGTTTCCCCATACCCCACCCTGAGCACTTCAGTTATTTAGCACATTAGTTATTTTCTAATCTGATAGGTGTATGTGAGCTCTAGGGCTTCGATTAGGTTTTTCTCTGACAGTGAGAAAGGTTGGGCATCTTAACTCTACCTGATAGACCACATGGATTTGCCTATCTGTTGTGTATTTCTTTTTTTTTTTTATGTGTCAAAAGCAGTTCTTTATTTTTTAAAATATATTTTATTGATTATGCTATTACAGTTGTCCCATTTCCCTCCCTCTCTTCCCCTCCACCCTGCACACCTCTACCACTCACATTACCCCCCACCCTTAGTTCATGTCTATGAGTCATACATGTAAGTTCTTTGGCTTCTCCATTTCCTATACTATGTTTAACCTCCCCCTGTCTGTTTTGTACTTACCATTTATGCTACTTCTTCCCTGTACCTGTTTCCCCATTTCCCCCTCCCACTGATAACCCTCCATGTGATCTCTATTTCTATGATTCTTTTTCTGTTCTAATTGTTTGCTTAGTTTATTTTTGTTTGTTTTTCTTAGGTTCAGTTGTTGATACTTGTGAGTTTGTTGTCATTTTACTGTTCATATTTTTTATCTTTTTCTTTTCCTTAGATAAGTCCCTTTAACATTTCATGTAATAAAGTTTTGGTGATGATGAACTCCTTTAATTTGATCTTATCTGGGAAGCACTTTATCTGCCCTTCCATTCTAAATGATAGCTTTGCTGGATAGAGTATTCTTGGATGTAGATCCTTGCCTTTCATGACTTCCAATACTTCTTGCTAGCCCCTTCTTTCCTGCAAGGTTTCTTTTGAGAAATCAGCTCAGAGTTCTATGGGAACACCTTTGTAGGTAACTGTCTCCTTTTCTCTTGCTGCTTTTAAGATTCTCTCCTTCCCTTTAATTTTGGCTAATGTAATTATGATTTGCCTTGGTGTGTGCTTCCTTGGGTCCAACTTCTTTGGGAATCTCTGAGTTTCCTAGACTTCCTGGAAGTCCATTTCCTTTGCCAGATTGGGGAAGTTCTCCTTCATTATTTGTTCAAATACGTTTTCAATTTCTTGCTCTTCCTCGTCTCCTTCTGTCAGCCTTATGATTCAGATATTGGAATGTTTAAAGTTGTCCCATAGGTTCCTAAGCCTCTCCTCATTTCTTTGAATTCTTGTTTCTTCATTCTGTTCTGGTTGAATGTTTATTTTTTCCTTCTGCTCCAAACCATTGATTTGAATCCTGGTTTCCTTCCTATCACTGTTCGTTCCCTGTGCATTTTCCTTTAATTCACTTTTATAGCCTTCACTCTTTCCTCTATTTTGTGACCATACTCAACCATTTCTGTGAGCAACCTGATTACCAGTGTTTTGAACTGTGCATCTGATAGGTTGGCTATCTTTTCATTGCTTAGTTGTATTTTTTCTGGAGCTGTGATCTGTTCTGTCATTTGGGTCATTTTTTTTGTCTCAGCGTGCCAGTTATGTAATAAGAGGCAGAGCCTTAGGTGTTCACCAGGGCGGGGAAACCCAGGTTGCTGTGTTGTGACACTGTATGTGGGGGAGGGGTCCAAAAGGGAATGATGCTGCTTGCTCAGCTTCCTACCAGCTTTCAATCACTTCACCCGCTACCCACAAGCAATTTGGGGCCTTCTGGTGCTGATTCCTGGATGGATGGTTTTGTGTATGTTCTAGGACCCAGTGGGTCTCTCCAATGAACTCTCCTGTGAGGCTGAGAGTTTCTCCTGCTGCCACAACCCCCACAAGTTTTTACAGTCAGAGATTTGAGGTTTTATTTCCTTGTACTGGAACCCTGGTTGCATAGTAGAATATTTTACCCCCTCTTTCCAAGTATTCTAAGGGCTATTTATTTTTCTTATGTTATTAGATTTCTAGCACAGTCAGAAATATTAATGATAGTAGTGCTAGCAAGCTTTCCCAGCTTCAGTAAAAATCGTCTTTCAAATTTAAATGATTTTTTCCCAATCCTGATTTGCTTAAATATTTTATGAGGAGTACCTGCAAATTTTAATCAAATATCTTCAGAGAAGGTGTGAATGATCAGAATTTTTCTCCTTAAACAAGGCGATGTCTTGTGAAATTGTGTGAAAAGATGTCCTGACAGTGAGTCATTCCTACATTCCTAAAATAATGTCTATGTAATGTATGTCAGTCATCTGGGGGGCTCTGCTATATGTTGATCACCAATTTTTAACATAGGATGTTTGCATCCAGGGTCATAAGAAGGATGGTTGTTATAACAAGTTTGGTTTTCCATACTTTCCTCAGGAACTTCTCATGTCTGCGTGGATTATCAAATAGACTAGGGAGCAGCTTGGCCAGGCCTGCAGGCCTGTGCCCAGGCCCCACCCCCCCACCCCGCCCTTCCCTGTGGCCCTCTCATCCCCTAGTCTCTGCAGATGCCCACAGCGCCCTCACTGATACACACAGGAAGGCCTCCGGGGCCAGATGATGCCATGGTTATAAATACATCAGGAAGTATCTTCAAAACAATGTCCCTGAAATGTTCTCCAGTGATAATGGAATAGAACATGACTCCGAAGAAAAGCAGAGATATTGATCAGTGAATGTGTAATGTTAAGTAAGGAGTGCTATAAATTAGTATGTGGAATCTGCAGAACAAATTTCCCCATTTTACAGATTAAAAGAAAAAGAAAAGCAACTTGTTTTGAGATTCTCATAACTCACTGTCGCACTGTCCCTAAGAGCAGGCGCCACTGGGAAGCTAACAGGTGAGTCGGGGCTTAATTTCCTGGTTGGACTTTCTTTGGCACATCCTCAAATCAATTCCCAGTTGGGAAGAAGCAGTTTGGCCATCAACAGAATTCCTGAGAACCTTTTGTGCCCAGGAGGCAGGAATACCTGACTGCAGGCCTGGCTGCCCCTCGCAGGCCCTCCGCTGGCCACTTCTACAGGGCCCTGACTCTCTGGACAGGTGCTGCTTGTTTGCTTTATCGAATGGCCCGGGGTGACGCTGCAGCAATGCAAACACACCAGGCTATCTCTGAAAAAGAGGGCTCAGGCAGCCTGGAATGTGTAAAACAAACACGGTCCCATCTTTCCCAGCTAATGAGGATTCTTGGAATGTGTGAGCTATGGCAACTTGCAGTCAAGGGCAGGGTTTGAGAGAGCTCCCCCACCCTGCCCTCCCTCCCAGCAGCATGAAATGAATCCTGAGATCTTTAGAAGGCCAACTTTTGACAATACTTTCAAAGAGGGCAAGAGACAAATGGCATCAAACGAGGCCCATGAAATGGATCTGATTTTTTTTCAAACTTGAAGAAAATTGCTTGTGAACATTTAGCTACATAAAATTTTAGTTGGTTCAAGGCGACGGAACTGTTGCGTAGATCACAATGTCAATTTCCGGCTCGTTGTTGCTACATCATAGAACGCCTTTGGAGGCTACAATTGCCAGTGTGTAAGGAAGTAAGCTGCTGTAGTGACCCAGAATGTGTCCAGTTAAAACACCCTCTGAGCAACCAAGCGCACCCCTCCCACGCCCACTTGCCCTCTTACTTTCTTTTTCTTATGAGTAAAAAGGAACCGAATGGGAGCACGTACCAGCCCACCCCGTCTCTGGGTCACTGAGCTCCTTCTGGAGGTGGCTTGAGAGCCAGACTGCTGGAGGTCACTGTCCTTTTGTGCCTTGTGTCCAAGGGAACCCAGAACCTACCAGGCACATCCAGACATGGAGGTGACTACGTCTCCAGGTTTTCTTTCACTTCTATCTCATGGGTGTCCCGGCTCTGTCCCCAGCAGAGTTATGACAAATGCTCAGGGACATCCAGAGACATGAAGTTTACTACAGCACCCCAAACAAGGTGCTCTAGTAAACCGAGATGGGGCTGAACTTTGCCCTGAACAACAAGAGTAGGGGTACCCGCCCCCCAGAGCTAGGGCGAGGGCTGGAGTCGGGCCCCGCAGAGACAGAGGCAAGCAGGCTGGAGGGGCTCTGGGGCTGCTTCACAGTTCAGGAATGCGACCGAGGACCCACTGGGTGGGCTTCCAGATGACCAAACACACCTTAGCCCCACAGGGGCGGAGGAAGGAGCGTTCCACTGAATGGATCGCAGCTTCCTGCTGTTTAAACACATCACAAACTAGTAGGTTTTTGTACTTTTAATTAAGAATAACATTCTTTGTTTTTTCATTACTATAGCAATGCATGTTTGAGAAAATAAAGATAAGCAAAATTTCCTTAAGAAATTAAAAAGCATCCATTATCTCATTGCAAGTAGATAGCTACTGTGAATGCTTTGGATACGTTTATTTCTAAACCGCTCTCTGCCTGGATATATTCATCTATTTTTCACAAAAATGCACTCATATTGTCACATTTCTTTGTAACTCTCCTTCTTTATTTAATAATATATCACAAACCTATCCCCTATCATAAAAATTCTTGTAGAATACATCATTTTAACATTAATTTATTTTGCTGTTATTTAATGACATTGTCATTTTATTTCATTCTTTTTGTTTAGAAGGTAAAATTTAGGTTTTAATTTCCATAAAATGCTGGTTAATTTTCCAAATGCCTGTTTGGGTTTTGTTGGTTCACTGGGTAAGTGGTGGAGCACAGCTCCAGGGACGGGCACACACAGCCCGCCTGAATGGAGGGAAGAGGCACGCACATATTAAGCGAGCACTTAAAAAGTTAATAGCAAACCGAAGATAAAATTATAAATACTAGTAAGTGTCTTGGAGGAAAAGATGAACAGTCAGGGAGTGAGATAACGGTATTTGCCCAGTGGCCCCAGGAAAGCAGCTGAGCCAAGGAGAAGGGGACATTGATGCCGGGACAGAGAACGGCAGCGTGACGACCAGAAGGGAGAAGGACCTCAGTGTTGGTGAGGAGCAGCCGACCAGGGTGCCTGAGGGCCACGTGCACGGGGGAGGGAAGCACGGTCTGGCCATGTGAGCTCCTTGTGTGTGCAGCCCGGGGCAGGGTGCGGTGGTGGAGGGGTTTCACGTAAAAGTGACGATGGCAGTGGGGCCTGCAAGGTTCCCGCGGTGCCCGTGAGGGCTAGGGACCACGTGACACAACAAGCAGGTAAGAAGTACCTGCAGAATACTGAATGTCAACTATAATTAAAAATTAAAAACTTTTGAACAAAAGTAAAAGAGTCAAACTCACCTAAAAAATAGAAGAAAAAGAAGCTGCAGTTGCCTGTGTGGGAGATCGCAGTGGCTTGGCCTAGAATGGGACAAGAGGGACCTGTTTTCTGTTCGTACTGTGAGGTCTTTGCCAAACACTCAGCAAATACCGAGGAAAGAAAGAGGAGAGGGGACGGGAGGGGAGGGGAGGAGAAAAGGAAAGAAACCACCCGTGTATCCACCATCAGAAGATAGTGTCTGTTAAGATATTTTTGCATCACTTTCTAGAGATTTTTTCTTTTGTGTGTGTGTGTGTAAGAGAAATATACTACTACTCAAACTCTACTGTAAGGTTGGCAGCCCTGAGAACTCCGTTTTTAATGTAGCATGTTATGGGTGTATTCCGGCTCCCAAAGGAATGCAGAGCAGACATATTTCCACATGCAAACTTTCTAGAGATTTTTAGATCTATGTTTACACATAAATATAAGTTGCTTCTTTTTTTATATTAAAATGAGATTAGCATATATATATTATACATGATTTTCTTTTCTCACTATCACTGATATTTTTCACAGTGATAAATAGAGAACTAATAAATCTAGAAATTTCCATGTTGATAAATTCATTAATTAATGCATAGGAATAAAAACATGGATATAAATATTTGCTCAAGCAGACCACAATTAATGAACAATTAAGATGTCTCCTTCTTTGTATAAATTATGTTAACTTCGTGAGACCACCTACAGCAAGAAATAAGACATTACCAAGGTTCCAGACCCTCCTCTGGTCCTTTTTCTCCTACTATCACTTCTTTCCAAAAGTAACTGTTGTCCTAATTTCTAATACTTTGGATTAATTTTGGCAACTTTTGAACTTTAGGAAACATACAGTGATTTTTAAATTATAATAGTAGTATTATAGCATTATAATTTTATAATACTTTATTTTAATTATGGTAATTGTTATTTTTATACTTATATTTAAATATATTTTTTAACTAATAGAGAGTATTTTCTTTGCCTGGCTTCTCTTACCGAAGTTGACAGATTTAATCTTCATCTACATTAGTGCATGCGACTACAACTTGTTGCTTTTTATTTTGGGACCGTATTCTATTGCACAGGCACATCTGTTCCCAAGTCAATGATTATTTTCTCAGTATAAATTTGAAGAGGTGTCATGGATAGGCCGAAGGCCAAACATTAAGGCATTTCATAGATACTTCCAGTTACTCTTCGGAAAAGACACAGCAATTACTCCCCCCACCTATGGGTGCCTGTGTCTAGTGCTCACCCCAGGGTCAACATCGGGCACTGACTATTGTTTTAAATTTTGCCAACCTAATAGACAACTAAAACTTCCAGTATTTTATAACTTCTTTTAAATGCATGCTTTGTTAGGAATTTGCCCAAATGCACAATACATTTATAAAAACTGTTTGATAGCTTTTTTCTCTTAATAACATATAATGAACATATTATGTTTCTATGTCTCTAAATCCATAACTATGCCATCATTTTTAAGTAATATGTTATAGAATCTGTAATATTGATATGACAAAATTTACTTTCTGAGAGTTCATTATGAGAAAGGTATTGGCTATAGTTTTTTTAAATGAATTAATCATGTCATGATGTTTCTTAATCCTCATGGCAATTTTATAAATTGGATCTGTTATTATGCACATTTGCACAGCAAGAAAACTAGACACAGAGAGATTGTGTGATAATTTGTCTAGGACTAAACAGCTAGTAAGGTTTACAACCGAACTCTGAACCTAGGCAGGTCTGTTTCACGTCGCCAAAATTAAACGCCCTCAAAACAGTGATTCTTTTCATCATCACTCCTGACTCTACTCCAGAAGAGAAGTCGTGGTGGATTCCCACCGCACTTCTGTGGCCTCTCGTAGATTGTGACTGTCCAAAAATGCAATTTTATTTGTATGGCATTTCACTAACGAAATGCAGTCAGTGAGTGCAAACAGCTCCTCACTGCTTGGTTTCAAAATGTACTGTTTCCGTGTTTTACAATCGTCTTCCTGAGGACTGTTGTTTTCTATAAACAAATTCATGGAACCTTTCTCATTTTACTTCTTAAGCTTTACACCAGCAGTCTCTACGTGTCTGTAAACAGAAATCCAGGTCCATTTCGGGGCATCAGCTTCTGTGCTCCAGGACACAGGTGCTCAGCTCAGGCAAGAGGAGTCCTCACCTTCACCCCCAAAGCGGGCCTTCGGCATGGCCGCTGCCTTGGGGAGCCAGTTGCCAGGTCTGTGCTGCACCGGAAGAGCTTACGCCTTGCCCAGTCACTTCAAAAAAGCTTCTCAGCAGTTTTTCCAGAGTCCCTAGATCACTGGCTTGTTCCTCAACATGTTTCTGGCTCTCAGACCTCAGGATAGACAGTAGCAGAAGAGATCGATCACTGCATGAGGTTTTATGAACACTCAAGACGCAAGAAAAGAGGTCTGCAAAAACGACCGAGACAATTTAACTGTTAACTTTGGGTTATAAACAGGGTGAAGGGGGAGGGGAATATGATCGGTGTGTTGTGATAAGTTTACAGGATGACAGGTTATCACTAGAATTACCGGGATGATCACATTGTAAGGCATAAAAATGTCAACTCACTACACTGCACACCTGAAACTTATATAACCTATATAAGGTTGTATACTTAAATAAAAAAATTAATTTAAAAAAAGTGTGTTCAGCCAACCTCTGTCAATGCAGTAGTAACCAAAATTGCTATTTTCAGAAGCTGGTGCCTTTTCCTGATCAGCTCAGTCGCTGTCCCATGATTAATGCGCTGGTGTCTTATTAACTGCTCTGTCACACTGGCTGTCCAATTCCCAGCCACCCTCGCTGCAGAGACCTTTGTGTGAAAACCTCACTGAAATCATGCTGTTCTCACTGTGGGCTGCTGCCCCTTCTGCCCAAACATCAAAAAGAGCAAAGAATTACTGTTTCCAGCCACCCCGGCCGTAAGTCGAGCTGCTCTGAGGACAGAGTAAAAATGATCAGTGCCTCTTCCTGCATGCGTGCTCCCCAGCCTCCCTGAACACCCGCGCACTCAGGAAAATGTCAGCAGGCCTGTGGATGCCTCTGTGTGTGTGTGTGTGTGTGTGTGCGGTGAGCGAAGACCTGGGAACAGGGAGAACAAAAGAATCTCGGCACCAGTTAAATAATCTCAGAGGCTCTGACCCGCCCACGCCCTCCTTGCTGTAACAATATGGTAAGATTGCTGGAAACACCGCCCATCCGTTCAGTGGTTCGCTCCCTGCCCAACGTGTCTGGGCCCAGCTGTGTGAGGAAGATTCAGCACAGCATGACCTTGGTGTCTGAGCACCTGACCTTCACCTCTAACCAGTGGTTTGTCTCAGTGAGCCATCCAGAGATGCCACCTCGGGTGCCTCTGGCATCCAGCGAGCCGAGAGATGTTTACGTCCCTCACCCCTGTAAGAGATCTTGCAGCCCCTCGGCAACCCACCCTTCCGATTGGTGTGCTGGGTCCTGTGGGGGCTGGGGGGCATTAGAATCTTGGATGCCCTTGCAGCTGGAAATAATCCGGATGCCTTTAGGTCGGTCATAAGAAAACGGTCTGAGTTCCTACTGAGCCTTCTGAAGGGAAGCCTCAGTTTGGAGGTAGAAAAACAGTAACCACTCATGGCTGCCGACGTGTTTGTAAAACACCAACGTGTTCCTCCCGAAACAGTCAGTTTGAAAGTTGTACAGTACAAAGTGGTGGACGCGCACACACACAGGCACACATGCATACACACATGCACACATATGCGTAGTTGCACACATATGCACATGTGTGTGTTTGCACACATATGCACATGTGTGTGCTTGCACACACATGCATGAGCTCTAAATGTTCCTTTTAAAGAGTTTTTTTTTAAAGAAATGGCCACCCATGGTTTAGTGGCCCCAGACCGAAGTGAAGTCTTAAAATCTAGGAATGACATAAAGGGATATCAGAGTTATAAAGTGCCATTACATTAAAAGTAATATAAAAGGACCTGGAGTTTTTCCTCTCGTTCATTGTCAAAACCACGCGTTTCCTGCGGCTTGGTGGGCACAGCCCATACCTGGAAGTCACACTGTGTTCTCTCTTGTTCTGTCACTGTCCCCAGGCATCAACACTCCGCCCTCAGGGGCCTCTGCTGCTCCCTCAGCTCACACCCGAGTCAGACCCAGGTGCGGGGTGGCTATTACCTTTGCGTGAACTCACGAGGTCTGCTAAACCATACAGAGCTCTCAGGGATTCATTCTTGAAAGTGGTCATTTAGCATCTCCTGAGCTGTCCTGCTGCCTCTGCACTTGAGAGAGCAAATAAGGAGAGGCCCCCCTCCCGCCTCCCCCACTTCCCGGGTCCCCATAGAGCTGGGCTTGGGGAGGGGCGAAACCAGCCTGAGACCTGCTGTCCTGCAGAAAAGCGACCATCCTAGCAAAGGTTCTGCCTGCCCCTTTGCCTGCCTGGCCCCCTTCCCACCCACACGGCTCTTTACAGGGCTCCACGTTCTGGCCTCGTGAGAAAGAGCACCATCTCGGTGTCTCAGGTGCTGCAGTTCTGGGTGGGTGTGGGGGACTGGGGTCCTCGCTGTGTGAGCCTTGGGGCTTCCATTCTGTGAGGAGGGAGGGAGCCTTACAGAGGGGAGAGCACGCCCAGCAGGAGGGAGGCTTCTGGAAGCTGCCTGGCTCTGGGCTCCAGGGCGCAGCTTAGTCATTACTCACTTGGCCCCACAGACAGAAGGCCCCGAAACACCTTCCGTGTGTTTCCGCCAGCCACTGCTTCCCTGCACGGCCACGTGGACATTGCCCCGCAGCCTGAAAGCCTGAGCCATTCGGGGGTGAGGTGGGGTGGGATAGAGTGAGGGGGAGGGAGGCCCAACCGGCCCAGCTTTACTGTGAAGCTTGGCTTTGTGGGGCTTCCCATGGTTTGTTAAAACTTGTCTGGCCTGCCCTGCTCTTCACAGTCAAACTCTTGCCTTTATTACCCAAGTCCATCCCCTCCAACAACAGGATGTGGGGGGGCCCAGTGCCTGCCTGTCCAAGAGCTTCTGCAGAGCGGTGACTTGAGGTTTGCCTTTTAACTGACGCCATCCTCCCTCTGAAAGGCCTCTCTCGCACTTGCCCCGCAAACCCGAGGACCCTGAGCGGAGTAGGAACTCAGAACGCAGGGGCGCTGCTTGCGCGTGGACACCGAGTCAGGGAAGAGTTTGCGATGTGCCCAGAGTCCGGTCTTCAGAATTCTCGGATGCAGGACAAGGCTTCCCTCCAGGGCAAGGAGGGAGCGATCTGCGGCCCCTGCCAGCTCTGTCCCCTCGGGCACAGTGGGGCCTGGTGTGGAGTTCCAGGGGAATGAAAGCTGCAGGAGGACAGACACGTGCAGTTACCCAGCTCAGACGCTGGGGCACAAGATCTCTAAGGGGGCAGACACGATGCACCCAAGACGACGGCCAGGTGTGTCTGCACAGACGGACAGGGCGCAGCAGGCTCCTCGCATGTTCTTCCAGAGCAGTGGCAGAGAGAATGAAGTGGGACTTTGATAAAGGGGGGCCCTCCAAATTGACATTGAACCCTGAGGCTACACATGTCTTGCTGCACAAGGAAGACTGCGAGGACCAATGGGGACAGGCCGGAGCTGCTCCTCCCCTGTGACCGCCTGGCCACATGCTAACGTGATGATGAGTGCATCAAAATATTAGTATCAAATCCTCGAGGGCTATATTTGCCGCGCCGTGCGACCTGCTTCTGGGAGCTAACTGTCCTGCTGTGACTTTATATTAATCTCTGGCTCCCGGCTGGTCACGGGGTATCACAGGCACTATAATTAGATTTTGAAAATGCCTACAGAGAAAAGGAAATGGTGTAATTAAGGTAACCTATCAGATGCCCAACCTCACCCTGTAGCAAGTTTCCCAAAATGCAGACGACCAGTCCACAGGCGCCCTTCAAGGGCAGAGGGGTCAGACATGGTCATTGCAAGAGCTCCGAAGCCCCTGGCTGGTGTCCCCTCTGCAAGGCAGCCTATTTCCACACCCAAATCAATCTGACAAGGTTGTCAGCAGAGGCGGAGACGTCGGAACACGTGGCAGCAACTTAAGGGTGGAGAAGGGCAGGACACTTAGAAACGTGACTTTGTGTTGGGCTGCAGGATCCAGAGTTATAGGAAGCTTTCCTGGAAAAGAAAATTCACTTTAAACTTTAGCCTGAGGCATCTCGCTTAAATAGTCCAACCGACAGGTGGCCCAGGGGCTCTGCCCCAGGTGAGCTGCGAGGTAGCAAGGCTATCTGCCGCTTCAGCCTGTTCCACCCAGGGGTCCACTGTCCGCGCCAGAAGCCCGGCTTCCAGCCTCCGTTGCTAAGAGCGAGGGGAAGAGGAATAGACTGAAGCAATGGAAAATGTCACGGGAGCTCTCCCTAGTCAAACCGCGGGGGGCTGAGCTCTGCCCTGCTGATTTGGTTCCCAAGCCGCATGAGAGGCACTCAGTTCAAACCCCAGGACCTTCATGCACGAGCTGAGCAACTTCGGTCAAGTTACTTAGCCTCGCTGTGCTAGGGGACTGCTGTCACAGCCTGCCTGGCTGCTGCCCTCTCCCACCGCCTATGGGATGCCTTTAGCCAAGGGGACAATGATGAGGGTGACAGAGCTGAGACTTGAGAAGCTCTGGCAGAAGGGGACGTGCCCTTTCTTGCTGGCCTTGTCACCTTCCTGCCACCCCGCTGGAAGGAGTGGAACCAGGCCCGCTTGCCCTTGTCACCTGTCTTCACTGCAGAGCTGCCCAGCTGGACCGCAGGGTAGGGGGCTACAGCAAGGGTTTGAAGCCTCTAGATGTAAGGGAGGTCTGTTAGACAGTCACCAAGAAGTGACATGTTTCCTAAGTCTTGGCATCTTCACTGCTACAATGAGGACAGTGGAAGCACTTTCCTGGGGTGGGGGGTGGCGGTCGAGCCGATGGAGGGAGGTGGGCTTGGCTCGCTGCCACAGGGCAAACCCTCATGTCAGCCCGTACTCATACCGTGCATTGTATGCGTCCTATCTGCTACAGTATCAAAAAGCACGAGTAACTAACCCCTTTTCTAAGTTCCTACGTTTTAAAAAACAACTGTGTGGCACTAAAGAAATGCACACAACAACATTCTAAAAATTCACCAGAGCAAAGGAAGTCACGGCGGAACAGCGCCTTCCATCCTCTCTGGCACCGTTTCTTCCGCCTCTCTCCTCCAGCGACATCAGAACAACTGCACAGCTTTCGAGGGGAACACTTTGGGCAAGTCGTGTGCACCTGCAAACTGGCAGATCAACAGTAAGAAAGTCCAATGTTATTTATCAGTGGATCAGGTTCCCCAAATACAGAATCTCTGAAACACCAAGAGACAGCCATCGGCGACTCACTTTTCTAGCCCATTCCGAGCACCGAGCAGGTTGGGAAGCAAACGTTGATTCTGCTGTGGTGGACTTTTAGACAAACCTGCGGGGAGGGATGAGAAAGGGGGTGAGGGAGGGATAAACACAGACAATCGCCCTGAGCTAATTAATGAACAAACCAGTGGGCCAAGAAGTGTGTCCAATTTGGCATCTAGAAAATCATGGGAGAGAAACACTGGGGTCGAAGGGACTGAGTCACTCACTTGTGTCTGACCTCTTGAGTGTGATGGGGTGTCAGGTCACACTCGGCCCCTTTCCTCCCCCCACACAAGCCATCCATGCTGCAGTCTGATGAACTATGGGGACAAAGAAAGAAGGAGAAAGGAGAAAAAGCCTAGCATCTCCTGAGGGCCTGCCATGTGCCCAAGCGTGTCACCGCAGCCAGGAGAGAGACGCTGTGACCTGACTTTAGCCGAGGAGCAGGTGTGAGCCAGGGTCCGGACTCAGCTGTGCTGACCCCAAAGTCAGAATGTTTTTGGCTGCCCCACGCTACCCAGAAAGAGGAGCTGGAGAGAAGCAAACCCGGGGCCTATGGAGGCCAGGTCTTCAGCACTTGCACAGAGTGAGAGGATTTAGAAAAAAAAAAAAAAAAAAGAAAAGAAAAGTAGAAGACCAAGTTCATCCCTGGCGTCCACTGAGAATTAAGGAGACAGAAATCTAATACAGGACAGGATCTGACATATTGCCACAGCAAAGTGCAGACTGTGGGGATTATCATTTTGGTATTAAAAGAAGCTGATTATTACGAGAGCCATTGGTAAGATCTGTTATTTTAAAGAGAAAAAAAAGGAGCCTGAGACATTAGCAGATTGTAGGGCTAAATCTCTTGAGTGTGTATCAGACTGGAACTTCTGTTGGGGGCATTTTTATTCATTCAGGAAGCATTGATTAAACACTTGTTAAGAAGACTAGTGCAAGGTTGGGAAGATAAGAGGCAGGGAAGGGGTGAGTCACAGCACAGAGTGAGCACCACTGAATACAAATGTGGGCGGGGTGAGCGGGGCTGGGGTCCCTGGGTGAGTTGGAGAGGGAAGTGAGTGAATGCAAGACTGAGGGGCTTCCTGCAGGAGGAGGCAGGTGAGACAGCCTCCTCTTTCAGAGCCAGATGTCGTGTTCCCAGGCC